>UESW01001550.1:341333-403833 GCA_900491605.1 Calamus simplicifolius | reverse complement strand
AAGAGAACATCATGGATCAATGTATATACCAGAAGGTTAGTGGGAGCAAAATTTGTTTCTTGGTCCTATATGTGGATGACATTCTACTTGCAACCAATGATAAAGGGTTGCTATATGAGGTGAAACAATTTCTCTCCAAAAATTTTGATATGAAAGATATGAGTGAGGCATCTTATGTCATTGGCATTAAGATCCATAGAGAAAGATCTCGAGGCATTTTAGGATTGTCTCAAGAAACTTATATCAATAAAGTCTTGGAGAGATTTCAGATGAAAAATTGTTCACCAAGTGTTGCACCTATAGTGAAGGGTGACAAGTTCGCTTTGAACCAGTGCCCTAAAAATGAACTTGAACGGGAACAGATGCACAACATTCCATATGCTTCAGCTGTTGGAAGCCTAATGTATGCTCAGGTTTGCACAAGACCTGACATTGCATTTGCAGTAGGAATGTTGGGAAGATATCAGAGTAATCCAGGTTTAGACCACTGGAGAGCTGCTAAAAAGGTCATGAGGTATCTTCAAGGGACCAAGGACTACATGCTCATGTATAGACGAACTGATCATTTGGAGATAGAGGGCTACTCAGATTCGGACTTTGCTGCTGCGTTGATTCTCGGAAATCAACATCAGGATTTATATTTATGTTAGCTGGTGGAGCCATATCATGGAGGAGTGCAAAGCAGACTTTGATTGCTACCTCTACTATGGAAGCGGAGTTCGTTGCTTGTTTTGAGGCTACATCGCAAGGTGTATGGTTGAAGAGTTTCATTTCAGGGCTTAGAATTATTGACTCTATTGCTAGGCCAATTAAACTGTATTGTGACAATTCAGCTGCTGTATTTTTGGCTAAAAACCATAAAGTGGTAGTCGAAGTAAACATATCGACATTAAGTATTTAGCCATAAGAGAACGTGTTAAAGAAAACAAAGTGGTCATAGAACACGTTAGCAGTGAATTGATGATAGCTGATCCTTTGACTAAAGGCATGCCAATTAAGAATTTTAAGGATCATGTGATACGAATGGGAGTTGGTTCCATGATATAATTGCATGGATAACAGTTTGTACAAAGAAACTCTTATTTCAATTATTTGTTTATTTCTCATTCAGGTGTACACGTTATTTGACTTTCGAGAAATGACAAACTTTTCTTTTTGACTCTGAATAAACATATGTTTTATTCATTATGTTATGTTGTCACATTTGGAATAGTGATAAAGAAATTGAATGCATTGTAATACATAGAAGATAATACTCAATTATAGAGGACCTATCGCTATGATTCATGTATTTAGTTTCTTATTCAGTGTTGATAAAATATACGGACCAAGTGGGAGAATGTAATATCCCGTTGCAATAGATGGTCCTTTGCAATAGATGGTCTTATTTTATTGTGATCGTTTGCGAATAATTTCAATGCCATCCACTAATTAATAAGTGATAACATAGCTCCTTAAATGTTAAACGCCTGCTTTGATGGGAGCAGACGGTGGAAGGGAATTGAGGAATCTCTTTAAATAGAGATCCCTTCTAAGTCTTTTGAGAACACAATGTTATCGAACGAAAAACCAGAAAGAAGCGGAGGTATTGGGTCCCTGATCAAGAGCATATCCTGAGGGTATACACCATCAGAGTGCGATAGCTCATTGATTGGAAGCACTCAAATCAAGATCCCGAGAGGTCCCCAAGCGGTAGATCAAGATCCTAAGAGGTAGATCTGCAGCTGATTCAGATCAAGGGGAAGATCAAGATTCATCAAGAGGAAGATCGAGATTCATCGAAGGAAGATCGAGATCCTGATTCAGATCCTCTAGAGGTAGATCGAAAGCAATGGCTAGAGGTAATACAAAGATCCTATCTATTAATTCTATACATATTGTGTAGATTGTTAATATACCTCTAACATAACTAGATTTGAATCCTTAATTAGCTCGAACGCGGTCTCCTAAGAGATTCTTTCTAATATGACAGTCATTCAAATGCATGCATTTTTTTGACAAAATTTTAGATGTTGGCATCTACCAACCAAAGTCTCATAAAATCGTTTCTTTTGCAGTTATGTCATTGCAAGAATGTGTTGGGTGGTATGATTAGATTGGGGTTTGTGATGATTTTACACCACATCAGGCATACCTAAATCTTGGAATATTTTTAGATTGGAGGTGCCCACCAGCAGCCCTAGCTCTGGCAAGGGATATAAACTCTTCTTTCTGATGGTAACTGTTGGAGTGCCACCATTTCATATATAAACACATATATTTGCTGTCATATAATTCTTTGTCAACTACAATTGAGACTAAATGATTAAATGAATTGAACTCATAACCACCAGCAAACCTTTGCTCTGATACCAGGTTGAGCAACCAATTAACCTTAGAAAGGGTAGATAATACATATCAGACTTAACAATAGATGCTAATTAACTTTGAAACCAGAAACCGTAGCCTCTGCATTCACTGCCAGTTAAAAGTTTGTCTATGATGTGAATTGACTGTTCAAGTGAAATAGGGTGAAAAACAAGGGCAATCTTTGGATGTAAGTCTACTACATGATCATCTTGAAGTGATCATTACTTTGTTCATGAGATGTTGTACATAATTGGTGATAACCGGGGGGGATTATCAACTAATCTGCAAACAAAATATGTCATATATATGACAATAAAGATGACAGGTAGTTCAGATCTGGAACTGTATTTTTTGTTGAGTCACATAAGACCTAGATTAGAAGAATGTAGACCAGGAATTAAACCCAACCTAAATTCAGTTTACATATTACCTTCGATCGGATCAACTCTGGGCTAACCAAGCTTATTGGCACTCCTATCAGCCACTTCCTTGTCCATGAGCATAATGTGAAGTAATATATCTGTAATCCATGCAATTAGCAAGCAATTTTTCTTTTCAGGTCATTTCACAGTGGTCACTAGCTACAAGTATTTCTATTTGCTGGGAGAAGATTTGATTGGAGTTGTTAGGTAGCATGCATGCATGCATACAAGCAGACACACCCACACCAAAAAAATTAAAAATTAAAAAAGAATATATTCATTTGAATGAAAAAAGAAGAAAGATAAGGCCAAAATGTCATAGCTGTGTGGCAATGGATAAGCCTATGGAAAATTTGATTGGCTGCTGGGTTTATCACGTTGATCATTATGTCCCTGTTTGCATTTATAGATTTCAATGTGGTCCTGCTTCCTTGTCCAGAAGTGAGGCAAAAAGAAGCCTGAGCATCATCAGGACTATAAAATTACAGTCTCATACTAATTGATTAAGGCCATCAAATACTGATTCATTCTCTAAAAGAACCATTAAATTCAGATAATTTCAAAACTTGCAAAATTACACACTGTCAAATGATTTCTCTTGAAAGAAAACATTAACCAACTAATTAGTTTGACAACTAGTTAGTAGGGGCTCATGAGGACTGTAAAAAGATTTAATGGTTTCTACCAACTCTGCGCACAGGGGAGGCTCACGAGGACTGTAAAAAGATTTAATGGTTTCTACCAACTCTGCGCACAGGAGAGCATTAAGACACGACAGTGAAATCAAGAGAGTCTATCCAAGTATGATATGATATCTTAAAAGTTCGAATTAATTGTGCTTCATGCCTAAACATAATGTATATCAGTTTAGATGTAAAATAAACATCAAAGATTTGATTTCATAGCTAATATAAGAAAAGATAGAACAAGAAATGAAAGATGGTATGAATTGAGTATGAATTGCAAGAAGAATGAATTGAATGATTTAGACATGTGCAATGTATATCATCTATACAAAGTAATGATTTAATACATAAAAAGAAAATAAGTAGGCCAGAAATTATTGAAGAAAAAGTGATAAAAAAAATTAAAATCTTTCCATCTCATTAAAAAATATGATATAAAATCAAATAAATAAAGCAAAAAGAATTATATAGCTGATTCTAATTAATTTAAAATTAAGATTTAAACATCATTATTACCGTCGTTTAATTGGTATAATCATTTGCCTATAAAACTAAGCCCTTATATAACAACTTTTTTTTTTTTTTTTTGCATTTTGATAAAATGCCAACCCAAGATTAATTCCAGATATATACTACAGGATGATGCAATGGCTAAGGAAATCATTTCTTGTGCTTGATAAACATAAATTGAGTGTTTATTTTATTTTTTTTTTTTCTTTTAGAACATGTTAATGGAATTCCCACCAGGCGGCGCTCGCGCATCAGTTGGATATCCATTCTGTCGGATGATTGTCATTGGCACCCAAAGTCAACCCAAGTCAGTGGGAAAAATAAATTAGGAAGGCCTTCCCGGGGTTTGCTGTAACAAATAAAACAACTAGCTTCTCTTGATAATCTAATTAAGATGCAGTCTTTGTGGAAGTTGAATCATCAAATTCTTCAGATCAGGGAAAAGAATAGTAGCTGAGGATTGAGCAGATTCGTGTGAACTGTGAACATGGGAGGGCTTGCACGTGAGGCTCCAATAATTCTCATGCACCGAGTGGGTCCAAAAGACCATGTCACCCTCTCTCTCTCTCTCCCCGTTCCTTTACTCACTGCTAACCACTCACCCTTTTCTCTCAATGGAATGGCAGCAATGTCTCTGTTGTATTTAATCTCCGAAGCTTTATAATGGTGGAAGTATAAAGTAGCACTTCCTTATTGGTCAGCTAGCTTGGCCACCTTCTTATTGCTGCTGGATTAGGTGATTGCTGCCTTGAAGAGAGACTGTTGCCCTTGAAAGAGTTGCAGTGGGAAAATAACAGGACTTCTCAAAGATGTGTCACAGAGATCAAGCTTCCATGGAAGCAAATATTGGTTAATCTAAGCCGACAATGGATATTGTACATGCAATTAATGGCCATCTGTTTTCATGGTTCTTTTTCTTCCCTCCTGTGTTCGACTCTCTTTTAACTGAAATGCACGCAAATCTTCATTTAAGTAATTTGACAGTTGACTGATCTGTAGATTGATTTGTATCTCTAACTTCCCATGCCCATTTTATCTAAAAGTTCTATATTCGGTATGATACCTATATTTAGTCTCATATTGAATAAAAATATATATATTATGTGCTTATAAGTTAAGTTCACTTACTATCTATTAACTTTACTCGAGTTTTTGGCTATTTAGCTTCGGATTGCTAACAAAATCAATTTGGTTAGTAGATGGGCTTAGAGCGCTACAAATGGTATCAGAGCTGATCCAAGTGTACGAATGTTGGTGGGCATAGTCCCACCATGGCGTGGAGCAATCCTTGCAGCACCAATAATCCGACTAGAGATTAGATTCTAACTAGCATGTGACATGCAACAAGGCATCGCATTATGATGAAAAGATTATAATATCCCATATTTAGTCTCGCATTGAATTAAAAAAAAAAGGAATATATTATGTGCTTATAACTAAAATCCACTTACTACCCATTAATTTTTACTTGAATTTTTTGGTCACGTGACTTCGGTCCGTTAATAAAATCAATTAATTAAGAAAATTGAGCTAGCAAATGGGCTTGAAGTGTTACATTTCATGACTGTATCATAGAATTATAAAGAAAAATCCTGTTTTATTAGTCACCATATCCTTGGATGCGTTTTATTTAGTCTTGAGGGTTTCCTCATTTGATGTGAAAAGAAAGCAAACAATAAGAGCAGCTCAACACCTATATCTATTTTTCTGATTCAGTAAATTTAATTCGAAAAGCTATGCAACTTCAGTTAATTTAGCACTCTGACCAAAATTTTATTTCAAAAAAAAGTCCAACTGCTCTGTTAGCTATGTCCAGTTTTTCCTTCTTCTAACGTTGAAATCTTTATCCACAGGAAAAGAAAAGGGAGATGCAATACTAGAAATGAAGCACCACAATTATTATTGTTCATGGCCAACTGAGAACCAAGAGAAGACTCTGGAAACTGTCATCTTCTGATGATGCAAAAGTTTCACCCTTCCAGTCCCATATCAGATCTGAAAGGATGCAAGAAGGGTCATTGGAAGCTCAAGTGTTTTTTAACATCTGGAGTGAAGCTCCCAACTTTGAACCATATTGTTACCATTGAGTAAGGTGGCAAGGAAATGACAGTGATCATGGACACAGGTTGCGATCTCACATGGGTCCAACCAACAAGACCCTTTCTTCAATTCCTCCACCTTGCCTTCCTACTGAATCATAGCATGCAAATCACTCACATGTAATCCCTTGCAATTAGCCACGGGAGTTTCAGGGATTTGTGCCACTGATCAGCCAAGCTGCAACCATACCCTTAGCTATGGAGATAGTTCCTACTCCCAGGGGGCGCTAGCACAAGACCAGATCGACCTAGCTAACCTGAGTTCAAGCCTGGCACAGTTGACATAACGCCTTGGGCTGCCATTTTACCTTCGCCGTTAGCCCATGCCCACCCCTATCATCAAATGAGGTTGAGATAAATACCTGAAGATTGAAAAAAAAAAATGTTGACAAGATTGACTCTGATCATGCTAGATAAGTGGGTTCCATTTCAATCCACTCTGCTCTACTTTCTTGATAATCTAATCTGCTTACCAGAAAATAGAGAATAAGTTGATGTGCTTAAATTTCAGCATTGTGAACAATTTTGCAGTTTATAGCTTACAATTCAAGCCCCAATTCAGTAAACATGAATACCCATAGCATATTACAGTAGTCAAGGTCTACATAATTTATTAACCTCATCGTGACTTTCAAGTTAATTACTGAACTTTGTTATAGAATGTACCAGCTCATACAGTGCACATCATGCCGGCCATAACATTAGGAAACCGATATAGTACAGGGTTCATACGCTACCATACCAATAAAAGAATATAGTTGTTATAATGAAAAAAGAGGAATTAGTTTATGAGAGTATATTTAATAAATTAGTAAAAATGATTAGAATGAAAAAGAAAGATATTTATATGAATCAAATTTTTTTTTGGAATAAGGTGGATTAGATTCAAGTTGGTTTAGGTTCATTTTTTTCTTAACCAAGTTAGGCCTGAATAATGCATGGCTGGATCAATTTAGATGAGTTTGAGAAAATGGAAGAGCTGAAATGCGCTCCGACCTCTCTTCAAACTTTTCTCTCTCTTTTCCTTTCAAATAATCTGACAAACCGATCTTTTTTTATTAATTAAAATAAGGGAGCAAATTTCTTTAAGGACTTTCAAAAATTAAAGGCCTTATTTGTTTTATTTTATTATTTACTTACTTAAAAAAATTGGCAATAGAGTCTAGCACAGAAGTAGCGGACTCACCGTTCCACACAAGACCAATATCTGAACTCGTATTTTTTATCTGGACTCCGCTCCCAAATCCATCGGATTATATTAATTGCGGAGGATTAATTGCTATATATATATATATATATATATATATATATAGTATTATAGTAACACAATTATGACACATGGACAGCCCATAAGGTCAAAAAAAAGATACATATGAAGAGAAGATAGAATCCTATCACCTAAGACCAGGTCTAGTCAATGAAATATTATGCAGTATAGGAGGCCACCCAGTCCATCGCAGAGTTTACCTTCCGATAAACATGACGAGCTATAGTAACCGTCGGATCCTACAATAGCTGCCAACTATCGTAAAGCAATGGATGAGGCAACTATCGCAAAGCAATGGATGAGCATCCTCGCGATCCGCTCCACCCTGGATCCAACCAATGACGGTAGCAGAGTCTTCCTCAATGAGGATCCTCTGAGCCCATAACTGCAGAGTCACTCTCACAATGCATGTTCATGCAGCTATGAGCTCAGCTTCTGAAATAAAGAAGTCATGAAGAAACTGTCATCGGAGCGAATAACGTACCATGCTCCACCAGTGGTACTGCGAATGCTGCCGTCAAAATTTACCTTAACAAACCGGAGCGGGAGGGAGGGATTGCTTTTTTTTTTTCAAGGTTATAAAGCAGCTAAACTAACTTTTAGATCGAAAGGTTTTAAATTGATGAAATTAGTATACCGTGTTGAAGTTTTTCTTCTGACCCTACCCTGAGTATAGTTCGTAGGAGTCGATCTCGGAGCTACACACGCTCTCCTGCTCACAGAGCGGCATGATGCCATCGTCGCCTCAGCTGAAGCAGCTGTGGCAGAGCGAGGGTTGAGGAGGGTGTGGAAGAGGTAATCAGACCACACGCTGCCCAGGCCACCACCGCCATCGGTGCCGCAAGGATTCAAAGTTATCACATTGAGCTTTTTTTTTTTTTTTTTTTTGCTTCCCCTCTTTCAAGTTATCCAAAAAAAAAAAAACATAATTTTTTCAGGTAAATATTGCCGGAGCAACAATTAGATAGAAAATAATTTATTTATATTGGCTACCACTTTTAACGTTATGATTCAAGTTGCTAAAATTCAACCATCCTTTCCGTCATAAAACACTTTGATTATAATATATATATATATATAAAGAATAAAAAGTGTTGGATAGAATAATAAAACCTATATCATGTTTTATGTTAGATTTAAGAATTTTAACAATAAAACCTTAATCCCAACTAGAATAGATTGATGGTTATACTCTTTAAAAAAATAGCAATCAAACAAAATAAAAATAAAAATAATTAATTTAATGGATAAATTATCTTCACTTAAATAACATTAGCAATCTTATGAAATAAAATTCTACTTATCCTTACCAATAACAAATATAAGAGAACTTAAAAAAAAATCCCATCCTCTAGTATAGTGTACCAAGCACATCCTTTCAAATATGCATTTTGTGCTAATCATGCATTACTTCTTTGTAATTGCCACCTAATCTTCTCGTAGCAAAAATACTTTTAATATATACACCAATCATATATATATATATATATATATATATATATATAAAATCTTCGCTCAACAATTAAAATCTTTTATTTAGATGAGAGTTCATAGTTATAATGCTTATACCTGTGTTCAACGCGCGTGCCAATCATATGAGTTGGAATATAGTTCCATAAGTTAAAACGACAATAATTAAAAAAAACTATTATTAAAAACGAGCAAAGGGCCAATAAAAGCACTGTATTAAAAAAATAATTCTCAACGTTGATGGATAAGCTCAAGTTGCACACGAGTATTGTGGGACAAACTTTTTTGTCTCACCAACTCATGAAGATCGTGAACAATCTTAAAAACAGCATCCGCTCGTGCTAGTTTTAAGCAATTCTGTGACATGGCTTTTAGTTCTTCGGATTTTGAGCCAAACCACTCGCCAACTATGTTTGCTATCTCTCTTGGCGATTTTGAGAACTTCCCGCATCCATTGTCCACCACAAAAGGAACATTGCCGACTTCCTATCATGAAAACATTTGATACCACTTAGTTACCAATTCCATTTTGCAGAAAAATTTTAAGCTCATGGGAAAGATCAAATGAATGATTTGAATGAAAAATGTCTTGCATGTTAAAAGAAAAATAAAGCTTATGAATTCTAGTATATTTATATGATAACCTCATGCTCTAGAGGGCACATGATATTGCATTCCCCATGACTTAAATATTAACTCCTTAGGCAAACCAGACAGTAAATGGTCCTCTAGTAAAGTGTCGGAAAAATCACTTGGCCCCCAAAAACTGGAGTTTCGATGAATTAGTTAGCTTGCATCTTAACATAACAGGAGGTAAATATGTAGCTACTGATTAAGCTGGACAAGGAAGAAATATCCTTCACCAAACAAAACTTTAAGAAGGCAAGAATTAATGGCAAAGTGACCCCACACATTCAGCAATACAAGCTGTGTCTGATATAGATGCTCAAAGAACACAAACTTCTACAGATAGATGAAAGTTAACCAGTCTGGAGGTTTGAACATTTAAAATTATGTTTTTTTTAATCTCATTTTTTCTTTCCCTTTGTTGGTTAAGATTCAAAAGTTCTATGTAACAGGAATTATTTGACTGCTTCAAACGAGAACCAAAAAGAACAGAAGATTGGGAAAATTATGAACAAGAAAAGTTATACTAAACATATTTAGTCTCATGATTTTGGGTCCCGTTTTTCAAAGATTCATAATACACCCAGGTGAGCTTGAATAGCAAAATCGTGCACAATCATAAATTTTATTTTTTCAAGTTGACCCACCCTAAGTGCTTACAGGAAAACCAAGGTTTCCAATAAAGCTTATAAGAAATGCAGAACAGATGCATTCATTTTCTAGGATGTTTTTGGATGGCACCAGGCCATTTGACAAAATAAATGTCCCAACTCCCTCAGCTTTCCGCAGTTAAGTTCTCCACAATGTTTTGTCCCAGTGACTACAAATGATGCATATTTCTTGCATTATCAGATAACAATGTGTTTGGTTTCGATTGTCATAAGCTTTAAGCAAGCCAAAAACCACATCACCGTCATAAGAAAAACTGCTACAACACTACAAGTAGGGCAAAAATGCTGCTGTTTTGCAAGGAAAAGAAATTCTAAACCTGGAATGTTAAAAATCCAAATGAGTCATATGAATTAAAATAAAGGGGTGTTTCATCCAATAATAAGCAAATATGTGCTGATTAATTTTACCAAATATTGTAAGAGAAAGCTATGAATTTTCCTGGCAGAGTTATTTTTCTGTATAAGGACAATACTTTGTTTTTCCTTTCCATAACATACAAAGATACAGTATACCAAGATAAAATATGTGAATGGTGCATGGACAACATAACATGTAACAGTAGAACCAAGGAGCTCAAAAATGTAGTAAACAAGAGTTTCATGTGGTTTACAGTTCCCTTAATACGGCTTTAAAACAAACCAAGAACAAATTCTTCTTCAAGAAGTCATAACTTACCTGCCCTGCAATATAATCATTTAAAATTATAGGAAGACCCCGAATCATGGCTTCTGCAATGGTCCCTGGTCCTGCCTGTGGATGAAATTGAGCACAATGTAACCAAAAAAAAAAATGCATTGAAGCTGAATGTTAGAAATCTAACATTTAAATTTATAGAAAAATTACCTTTGTTATAATGCAGTTGCATGCACCCATGCACTCTTCCATTTTAGTAACAAAACCTTTTACCTTGATTTTGAAAGAAAATTGCAGTGAACAGAGTTGAAATGTAGAAGACATGAGAACCAGCAGTAGCAGAATCCATTGAATTCAAAAAATCACAGCAGCAATCAGTTCAATAGGAATCATGCACAGAGAATTTTAAGTTATGCTAGAATATTCTTTAGTAGATGTTTAAAATGGCCAAAATCCAATAGCAGTGATATATAGGAGGAAGCTAAACAAATGCAAAAGAAACTTCTCTAAAAGTATAAACCATATGAAAGCAGAGTGTTATTGATTCCAACATTGACAGATCAGAAAGAATCATAAAATTGCAACATGCCTGGCCAGCAACAGCCTCTTGGCATAAAACATTGCTTCCTCTTGAAATTACACTCCTGCAGCACATATAATTTGATAGCATATATAATTTTATAGCATGGTGGAACCAAAAGATATCCAACTCTGGAGCCAGTGCAATAGGTGCTTTATTTTATAAATCCTACACAAGAGGAAAATTAATCCTAACCACTATGTAAATGACAAAAATTACAAGGGATAAGCAAATTCATTCACTGATTTTCATGTGAAGGTTCAGGCCACATGCCAAAAGCTCATGTGACCTGTCAGCTGGGGTCCATGCAACAGCAAAATAGAGGCTCTTTTTCTATAAAAACAATAACCTGACCCCTTAACAAATAAATTATAGCAACACTGAGTGTAAGTATGTTCAAGACACCTATCGAACTTGCCACTTAATCTTGTCAACAATTCAGCGAATATGAATCGGACTAGCACCAAGAACTCACAAAAATACTGCAATGCCTATGAATGGATTTGCCATTTTTTTATGTAACTGACTTTCCTGTGAAGATTGGAGACAGCAAATCTGAAAACCAAACCACTGATTAAGACAGTGTTTCCTCCAGACAATGATAAACTTGGTCACAAAGCTCATTGCACAGAGGAGCTTGATCCACTATTTAGAATCTCAGCTAGGATTTGCTACAAAATAAATTTATGCAATCATCTACTTGGCACATTGAAACCAAAGAAAAAGAAAAAATGGGTACATAATCTATTAACATTTATATCTTGTCATTCAGTGTTCCTCATGTAAAATATCTGCTGTCTAGAAGAAAAGCAAGAATTACAATCTACCTCAACATGGCAAAATCAATAATAGAAATTAGTCAAAGTATTGGAGGGTGTGAGCAATCTGAACTAATGTGCAAGCAGACTATCTAAGGTTGAATACGATACCTGAACAGGAACTTTCCAATCAATTGACTGCAACCTGTTATAAAGCTTTTTATTTCGGCCACATATGACAAGGATCTGACCAATGGGTCGTCCGAGATTCTCATCATATAATGTATTTCCAAGTGCCTGAGCGGTCGCCTCAATGGGACCCATACCTTCCCCTCCTCCCATCAATAAAACAGCAGGTAAATCCTCATCCATTCCTAACTCTCTTCTCAATACATCCTGATGACAGATGAACAAAATAAAAACTCAAGAACTCAATGAAGCACAATGAAATTGATCAAAAAGAGAATCAATTCCCAGTATAAATAAATATCAGTTGATAAAGTATCTATACTTATGAAAAAAGGGGGCAAAACATACTTTTGGTCGGACTGGTTTAACAAAAGAAGGACGCACTGGAAGGCCATAGACCTTTATCTGGGAAGGTTGCAGTCTAGCTTTTAATGCCCTTTTTGCCACCTCAGTAGAAGGGCAATAACATCTTGTTACAAGCTTGTGAAACCTAAGGCAAACATTGACAGAAAAATCATTCTACAGAATAAACATGAATCAGTAAAGGGACTGTAATGTTGCATCTCACAGAAGTTTTTTCTTTTTTTAAGAGATAGGAAACAAAAGGGCCAGAACTTTTTCATTTAACATCAAAATGATGCCGAATAATGTTATAAGACCAACCTACCATGTTGGATGGCAAGTGCTTAGATCTGTGACCACTGTGGTAAATACAATCTTCTTTAGCAAACCTTTTGCCCTGAGGATTCTAAGTGGAACATGCTGCATCAGAGGATGTACACTGATAATTATATCAGGCTGGTACTTCATCAGTCCTTTGGCAACTTCCCTGTACAGACAACAGAAATTATCATGGTATCGTCAATGACCTCATGGTTAAGAAGTATTGGCTTCTTAGGCTCCTATGGTGTCAATGCTGGTATGGTTAAACCTAACTTCAGCCCGAAAAACACTTGAATAGAGAGTTTCTGCAGTATGGTGGTAATAATAATGTGCTTAACAGTTAAAAGACAAAGAAACCTTTCTTGGCTGCTGGTGTTTCAAATTGCAAGTCCTCACAGCCACGTGTAATCTCCATTAAAATATGTCAAAAGATACAAATTTTAATGGTTTGTTTTAACTGCAAAGTGCATTGGTTTTTTTTCCATCAAATGTCCATAATTTTTCAACTAAAATAAACCAGCTGAACAAGTTCAAAAGCATCATCCAATGTCTTATGTTGTCTATAAATTGTTTTAAAAAGTGGCTATAGTATATGGATGGCTAAGTAATCATATAGTTCATATGCAGTATGCAGGTTGAATATGCAGTTACTTTTTTTTACTATCTGAAAATAAATAAAATATTAAATACACTAAAAACAGTAGTATAATAGTAATATTATTCTGGATAAATAATAGCAACATTATAATGATAACGACCAACAATTGCTGACTACTGATTATTACTTAACACCTATACCAATAGCAAGAATTATAATATAATTAATATATTATTGATATCCATATCAAGCTCATATGAAGCCCTCATCATACCTGACCATCAACTTGAACCTATTCCGTCAACATAGACTGCTTAAGAATGGGATGCGCACATAACACCATAATGCCAAGTGTGTTGCATGTGCAGCCACAAATTGCAAAGTAGGGGTCACCTATGGGGCCACATGATGCTAAATAAACCATCTTTCAGCCATATGCAGTAATGACCACATTAGGTAATTGCAATATAGGCAATGCAGTTGGATCAAGATATTGCACCAGCATATATTGGGTGCATATGCAGCTGCATGCACTGCATTTTATAACATAATTGTCAAATCAATAATAGCTCATTAAATCATTGATTGGGTGCACTTTTGCTTTAAGAAATCAATACAGTCAGCATCCTATTTTCTATTCTTCCCAAATAGGTTATCTCTACAAACAGGTACAGAGTCATAGAGTCCACTTCTCATTAGCATCTTGTCCTTTCAAAATAGGGACGACTATAAATAGGTCAGTGGCAGTAAGAAAAGTCCATTTGATAATAGTTAAAAGCAAAAGAAATTCAACTTATCCTTTTATCAACCTACTCCTGGGCCGATCTCTTTCTCTATAACTTACTACTTTGCTCATAAATGATGTGCAACACGCTAACAGGCCGCCGCATACATCTTCGTCACACTATATATTTTGAAAATGTCCATCTATTATTTCTTGTGTATGTGCAGTGGTGCATATGTTTTTTGTATAGAATTTGTTATGTATCAAATGTAGCCTTTAAAAGGATATATAGAAAGATGGAAATTAAATGACAAGGAAAAAAAATTCTAGGTGAGGCAAAACCTTAAACTTCATCATACCGTATATATGGTAAATGGTTGGCAGTTTGTTGCTGATGAATGAGTACACATCACTTGTTTTTTGTTTTAGGTCTACTAGAGGGTTTATGATTGCACATTGCTCCCCCTTTCTTCACTTCTTTTGGAGTATCAATTCTCAATATCCATACAACTATGGCTCCAGCTCCATTTGTTACTCGGTTTTTTTTCTGCATCCTAGTTCCATCCCTGTTCCTCCAATACGTCCTAGAAATTCAAGTGGACATTTGTCCCTATTTTAGTCTAACCCTAAGTCAACAGCATACCTAATTCTCCATGAAGCCTCCTCAAGTCAGTATCACCTATTAATTCACCTCATAGTTCACCTTCTTGGTATCAACGGGTGTACCGATAATACTCTTAACACAATATGCATATGTCCCGTATGCTCAATACATGGGCGCACTGAGTATTGGTACCCCCCCCCCCCCCAAAAAAAAAAAACCAGTATCAGTCTCAATACACCCCTCATACTGGTGCATACCGGCACCAGTATATGGTACGCCCACTGTGGTGGGCGGCGTACCAATCGGTACAGCATACCATGGTTTATCTTTTCTAGTGAAAACTAGCTGTAAACCTTTAATAAAAGGAGAAAAACAGCCCACCACTCCCACTACAATTTGTTCCTGCAATTATCATCATTCACAGCTTTACAACTATTGATATAGCATGAATATTCACCGAAAAAGTAATAATTTATGTGATCTGAGAATTCCTAATTATCTTTGCATAGACATCAGCGTCTTTGAAGCTCCTATCTGATATTTTTCTTCCTCTTCCATTATGGACCATCAAATTTCATTCACAAAGAGAAATTGCAACTATCCAAAACAATAAAAATACAATAGCAACATTTTTTAGGGTAACACATCCAAAGATGCGCTCACCGAGCTATGAAAGTCGAAGTTGCCGCAAAATTGGGTTGATGAACTAATCGTGGGGCGGTTCCATAGTACGTCATTTTCCACAAAGTCCCATGCTTTACCAAGAAATTGTAGCTCCTGGGCAATTGATTAAACGGCCAAGGGGTGTGGTCGGTCCATAAATCCGTCACAAACACCTGCGTGAAACCGCGTCGATCAAAGGTCGTCACAAAAAAAAACAACAACAAAGAACGCACTAGTTCACACCGAAGCAAGTCAAGATTGAATCAACCTGGTACTCGTCACCGAATTCTTGATTGAAGGCCGCCTTGATGGCCTCGGCCGAAGCCCGGTGGCCGCCGCCAGTATCGCTCATCAAGATCAAAACTTTCTTGGGCGCATCGATCTCCACGCCATTGACCGGCGCCCCATCGTCTTCCAAGACTGCAGGACCCTCCTCCCTCAAAGGGGGCTCCGCGGTATCATTAGGCGGCACCCCGAGCCCAATGGAGGCGAACCCTATCGGGAGGCGGTCGCAGTGAATTCGAACGAAGCGATTGAACTCGCTCCAGAGCCCATGGAGCTTCGAAGAGCTTCTGGAGGCCCACAGGAGGCGGCCGCCCGGCGATACCGTCTCGGGGCAGAAGGATAGCAGACGAAGCCATCGATGTAGGAAGAATTGAGAGGAATTAGAGAGAGCCGGGAGGGGGTGAAGGGGAAAGCGGGGGATTTGGGGTCGGAGAGGAGGTCGACGAGGGCGAGGGGCTCTTGGGTGATCGAAGAGGGCGGCATTGATTCGAGGAAAAGGACCCGGGGTTTAATGGGTTTTAAGGGCGGAGAAATGGAGCGGAGTTTTAAAGGCGATGAGAGCCGCGGTGGAGACGGAACAGGAGCCACGAAAGTTTTGTGAGGATTTTTTTTTTATTTATTTATTTTAAATGAGAGGAGAAGAAAGAGATATATATGCCTCTCAGAAGCTGTTTTCATCCTCTTGGAAACAAAAACCATCACAAGGAAAATATTTCTTTATTCGTCTCGAAGACAAGAAACCTTATTTTTAACACAAATTAAGCTCTTTTTTTATTAATCATTGCTAATTTTTACCCTCGATAACAGTAATTTCTAATTTATTCACAACACAATCAAAAAGGATTGATTGTTTCCATTAAAACATCTAAAATTATATGCAACAAAAAAACTATATTTGAGAATTAAAATAATAATATTTAGATCTTATAGATAAGCTAAAGATTATCAGTCGGCATGTTATTAGAAGTAGGCCTATTGAGTCTGGTCAAAAAATCCTTCGCATCTTTAAACTTATATTTATATGTTAAGAAATGTATTGAGACGTGTGCTGCAATGTATTGAGTCACCATGACTCAAAAATTAAAATAATATCGTGGTATCTTAACTTCAAAACAAAAGAGAGAAACATTGGCACGCCAAGTCAATTTAGGTATCTTATCATCTCCATTACCCATTAGGTGATAAGAAACCTTTTATTATTGTAAAGTATTTTTGAGAAATATTGACCGATACTATTTTAGATTTTGAACTAATTTTGATCAATTTCCAAAGATGATGGAAATAATCCTTATTAGGTCTCACATGTTTCTTAAAAAAAATTAAAAATTGAAGAGAAAAAAAATTCTGCCATGTAACGTTAATTAAATTGCTATGTTTGCCAAAGATAACCTCAATAATAATATCAATAATAACATTGCCTTGTATTCCAAATCATGATAGCTTGCAAGTTTAAGGTATTTTAACTTGAAATATTTATTACTTCAAATTGAAAGTTTTATAAGATGAGAAGTCAAATACTTTTTTTTATTGCTAAAATCTTAGATGATTAGAACAATCCCATATTTTGCAAGACATATTATGTGTTATTCTATCTTGGCCTCTTACGCTTCTTTTTAGTATTGTAGTTTTAGCTATAACAATAACATAAAAGAGGTTCTTTACAAATAATAAGTCTATTTATTATCTCAATTTAATCATTAAAATAAATATTAATTACTTTAATTTTTTCAAGAATTGATATTTTTTATAAATGTTTACAGAAAATGAGCCTATAATGGAAAGAACTCGATTTTTGAAGTCCAGATGGCACTCAAAATTAGGACTCGATTTGCCCAAAAAGAAAGAAAGAGATGATTTCTTATGATTTCTAATGCAAATTAAGGCAGGTGATGTTGAAAGATGGCTGAAAAATTTTCTCACGATATCTGAACGATCTTGAGCGCCCGATTGACTCCAACTTTGACTAGGAGCTATAAAAGAAGGTTTTATCTTCTTTTCTTTAGAGGAAAGGAGTTTCTACAAAGCTCTTTGATTCTTCTTTTATTTAGATTATTGTATTTAGGCCTAAGAGAGAAAAATTATGGAGGGAATGCTGATAGCAGCAATTCTGATCCATGCCTGACAAAAGATAAATTATTCTAATTTTAAATTATAAAAATTATTACTATTGCAATATAAAGAAAAGAAGATAAAACCTGTTTGCATGATGAATTCAGTTCCTAGGTTGCTTTCGTGCAATTTTAATTTTGTTAATTAATTAGTTGTTATCTTTTAATAACCACTATTCTAAATATAATCGTCTACAATTAATTTTTTATTTCTTTTCGTGAAATAATTGCCCTTGATGAGGATACGATCTTGATTTACCACTAGCTATAATAGTGAATAGATTTTATTTTGACCACCAACGACAGCGATCAAATGTTGGCAACGTTGCCGAGGATCGATTAGTTCAATTTTTTTTAAAAAAATAATTACCATGAATTTTTTTTAATTTTATTCTTATTTTTATTTTTTATTCTCTCTTATTATTTCATTATTATTCATGATTCTATATATAAAAAAATGAATAAATTTTTTTTATTGGATAGTTATTGCTCTCTTCAGCTTATTGCTTTTTTTTAGTTACTTTAATTATTAAATTTTTTAATTTTCTTTTTAACATTAAAAAAATTATTACTTTCCTACTTGTCATAAATCTACTTTTACCCTAATTAACTTTTTTTTAATTAACTTATCTTAAAAAACCTAAAAGAAAATCCTAAGAAACTTTTCATAAAATATAATTAATTTAAGGAAACAAATAATAAACTTTAAAAACTTTCTAACTTGTTTAGACATCTTGTTTGAATTGCATTGCATTTTCATAAAATACTTTAAGGATGCAACCCCTAATAACATAAGATGGGAAATTCATTACCCTTCTTTAGCCCATAAACCACCACCCTGCATAAACCCAAGCCTTTAACTCTAAAATTAACTAGACATCAGCCCCTAAGGAACTCGAGCTCAATAGGACAAGGCACCCGAAAGAGTTGGACCAGATCGGGATTGATTGATTAATTGGTGTCTAAAAAAGAAAAGTAAGTGGTTATTTAATTGGTTTCGTTCGCTTATCAAGTAAGCAACGGAGGGACCCCCAATGACCTTACCCTTAATTGGCTAGTCGATCAGCTAATTTTTGACTTGAAGGGCTCCAAGATGGTCTTAAAAGTTGGGAGCTATCTAGATCTAGGTTAAACCTAGAGTAGAGAGTCTAATCTTGTTAACTTGATTGCTAATAATTATTAAACCCTAATTAAATTATTCTTCATTGCTTTTAGTTCTAGGAATCTCTTACGATACTTCTTTTAGAATATTTTTCTTTTCTCTCTCTACATAACAAAAAAAAATTAAAATTGCAACTTCAAAAAGGGAGTTCAGTCGATTAGTAAGGATAGATCTAGACCCTATCCTTAACGAAGAAAAAGTAACTATGGAGGAATTAGGACATCCCCTTAGCCTAAGAGAATACTGCTACCCAATTGGATATGCCCAACCATCATGCATTCAACTACTCCAAACAAATGCGGCCAATATTGAGATTAAGCCTCAATTATCAACATGCTCCCTAAATTCACAGGAATTGAGGATGCTTACATTTTTATTAGAGAATTTGAGGAAGTATGTGATACTATAAGAATGCATAAACTTTTAGAGATGCTATAAAACTTAGGCTAATTAACTTTGCTCTTAAGAAAAATGCCAAAAAGTGACTGTATAGTTTACCTACTCAGTCAATCTTGACCTGGGAAGGTTTTGTTAAAGCATTCTTGAGAAAATTCTTTCAACATCATAAAAAACTAAGTTGAGAAATGAAATTGCCCAATTTCATAATTAGGAGGAGAGCCTTTCTGGAAGTGTCGAAACCGATTTAAGAATCTGTTAAGCCAATGTCCACACCATGGGATTAAGACTTGGAGGTTATGTCAAACCTTCTATGAAGGTCTAAACCTAAACTCCAAAACTATGCTCGAGTCAATGTGTCAGGGCAACTTTATGTAGAGATCACCCAATGAAGCCTGGCAGTTTCTGAAAGATTTAGCAGAAAAGAGCCTACAATGAGAGAAAACTAAGGAATCTGAACCCACACCATCAAGAGATAGTATGCACAAATGCTCTCCATCTATAGCTGAAGAATCTAAGATGGCATCTCTGATTCGTATGATAGAAGCCTAGAACTTAAGGGACAGGTCCCGATAAATCATGTAAACTAAGTGGCTGCACCTATCTACATTAGATGTAATGAGCCAGGACATATAGTAGAAGAGTGCCCCTACTTCATGACCCAAACAAAAAATAGTTGTGCATAGGTGATGCAACCTATCAATGAACAACCAACAATCCTTATGCACCAACCTACAACCCAGGATGGAGGAACCATCCAAACTTTGCCGAGTCACAAGGTCCTAGTGCAGGTGGTCCCAACTTCAATCAACCTAACCCAAGGCCCAATTTTATAAGAAATAACCCACCAGTCACTGAGAATGAAAAGAGGTAGAGTTCCCTAGACAAGGCTCTGAAAACCCTGGTTAAATCCCAAGCTGACACTTATGCCATGATAAATAGCACCAACATCACCCTGAATAACTTTATGCAAAACACAGAACAACAGCTATCCACTAATACTCGGGCCATAACTTTTTTAGAGATGCAGGTAGGTCAGTTAGCCACAACCATAAGTGAAAAAGAACGGGGTAAGCTATCGAGTCAACCCGAAGCTAACCCTAGGAACCTAAACATCCAAGGATCAAATCAAGGAGCCTAGATTAACCAACTAAGTATCATTCATACGTTAAGATATGAAAAATAAATAGATAACCAGGAGGGTACATATGAAGAAGAAGAATTAGAAGCCCCGCCACTTGAACAACTTATTAAGCTAGGTTAGCCAGAAATACCTGAGGAATCAGAGTCTAATGTAATGCCCAACCACCAATTGACCCCATGCCAGAAGGAGATGAACCAAAAATCATGATTGTAGCACCATTCCTAAATAGACTTAAGCCCAATAAAAATTCAGCCCAATTAGATAAAAATTTTGAGGTCTTTAAGCAAGTTAAAGTGAACATCCCTTTACTGAACGTGATCTAACAGGTCTCAACCTATGCCAAATTTCTTAAGGATCTATGTACCAAAAAGAAGACCACAAATGTGTCTAAGAGAGCCTTTCTGGTAGCCAGTGTGAGCTCTTATCTATCAAATCACATGCCAGTAAATTAAAATACAAAGATCCAGGGTCACTTACTATTTCATGCATTGTGGGGAACACCCTCATAATAGGGCTTTATTAGACTTAGGGCGAGTGTTAATATATTATCATTCTATGTATATGAGCAACTAGGGTTGGAAGAACTAAAGCCTACAGAAATGACCCTACAACTTACATATCACTCTTTGAAAGTACCCAAGGGAATAGTAGAGGATGTGTTGATCAAAGTTGGTGACTTTATCTATCCAGTGGACTTTGTAATTTTAGAAACTAAGCCGGTGATAAACCTAAAGAGCCACATTCCAATGATTTTAGGTAGACCATTTTTAGATACAGCTAATGCCCTAATTAATTATCAAAATGGATTAATGAAACTTTTCTTTGGAAATATGTCAATTGATCTTAATATTTTCAATCTTACCATTACACATCAAACGAGTGACTTAAATTATATTCAGGATATTATTTATGATCCAATTGACCTTAGTAACGAAGAGCTTGACCTAGAAATTTGCATTAACTAAGATGGGGAGCAAATTAATGAGGTTGCTACAATTGATGAAAAATCAAGATGGGAACCTCCAATTGAACTACTAGAGAAAGTACTTGAACCATTACCCAAACTATCAATAGAGGAAGCATCCAAATTAGAACTGAAACCACTTCCCAAGCACCTCAATATGCATACCTAGGTCCATCAAAAACCCTACCTATAATTATTTCAGCCGACCTAGACCTGTCACAAGAAAGGAACTACTGAATGTCCTAAGAGAAAATAAAGAAGCATTAGGATGGACCATGGCTGACATAAAAGGGATTAGCCCCTCGATCGTTCAACATAGGATTCACTTAGAGGAAAAAGCCAAGCCTACAAGAGAATCCCAAAGGAGACTTGACCCACCCATGAAGGAAGTAGTAAGGAAAGAGATCATCAAACTCCTTGACAATGGTATAATTTATTCTATTTCAGATAGTTCTTGGTAAGTCCTATGCAAGTGGTGCCCAAGAAGTGAGAAGTCACTGTGATACAAAATGACAATAATGAGTTGGTCCCTACAAGAATTCAAATAGAATGGAGGGTGTGCATCGATCATAGAAAATTAAATGCTGCCACTAAGAAGGACCACTTTTCTTTGCCCTTTGTAGACCAAATGTTAGAATGATTAGTAGGGCATGACTTTTACTATTTCCTGGATGGATACTCTGGTTACAATCAAATTGCAATAGCCCCAGAGGATCAAGAGAAGACAATATTTACATGTTTATATGGAACCTTCGCGTATAGACGTATGCCCTTTGGCTTGTGTAATGCACTATCTACCTTTCAAAGGTGCATGATTAGTATTTTCTCTGATATAGTAGAACGGTTCTTTAAAATTTTCATGGATGACTTTTTCATTTTTGGTTCTACTTTTTCTGAATGCATATATCACCTTAGACTGGTCTTAAAAGGTGTAAGAAAAAGCATTAGTACTAAATTGGAAGAAGTGCCAATTTATTGTGAAGTAAGGTATTGTTCTTGGCCATGTAATTTTAAATATAGGTATAGAAGTAGACAAGGCCAAAGTAGATTTGATTGTAAATCTTTCTCCACCTAAATCAGTCAAAGAAATAAGATCATTTCTTGGACATGCTGGATTTTATAGAAGATTTATCAAGAATTTTAGCAAAGTGGCTCGACCATTAACTAACCTATTAGCCAAAGAAGTCAAATTTGTCTTCACATCTGAATGTCTTGAGTCATATTTAAAAAGAGAATTATAGTGATGCATGGTTTTATTTTAATTACATTGCTAAGGAACTAGCAATGATTAAGTTGGGAGATGTGATAAGTCTATTTATTATCTCAATTTAATCATTAAAATAAATATTAATTACTTTAAATTATTAAGAATTGATACTTTTTATGGATGCTTGCCGAAAAGGAGCCTATAGATGAAAAGGAGCCTATAGATGGAAAGAGCACAATTTTTGGAGTCCAACGATGCAGATGACACTCAAATCAGGACTCGGTTTGCCTAAAAAGAAAGAAAAAGATGATTTCGCATGATTTCGGTGCAAACTAAGGCCAGTGATGTTGAATAGATGGCTGAAAATTTTTTTTACGATACCTAAACGATCTTAAGCGCCCGATTAACTTCAATTTTGACCAGAAGGAAGCCCTAGATAAGCTCTATAAAGGAGGACCTTATGCAGTAGTTGGAGGGAAGGAGTTTTTACAAAGCTCTTTGATTCTTCTTTTATTTAGATTATTGTATTTAGGCCAAAGAGAGAAATTATGGAGGGAATGCTGGTGGTAGTAATGCGTGGTTAGATTCCTTCAACTTGAGATGATGATGAAGCCTATAATCAGGTTTTATCTTTCTTTTTGTTCTTAATTTCTATGCAATAAAAATTATACTCTTCTTTATTATATCTTTTGAGTTATTTTTCTGATCGAGGTTTTAATTTGGCATACACGGCCTATACACTGTGATCTCAGGATACTGTACGTGCCTAAGAGAGATAGATCATAGTATGATAGATTAGACCCTTAACCTTGCAATTATTAGATAGTTTATACTCTAAGCGGACGTACCGTGATCTCTTGATACGATATGTGCCTGGCAAGAGATAAATTATTCTAATTTTAAATTTAAAAAAAATTATTACTATTGCAACATAAAGAAAAAAAGATAAAACCTGTTTGCATGGTATATTCAGATTCCTGGATTGCTTCTCGTTGTTTTAATTTCGTTAATTGATTAGTCGTTATCTTTTAATAACCACTATTCTAAATATAAGAATCTACAATTAATTTTTTTATTTTTTTTTCATGAAATAATTGCTCTTGATCTCCGAGGATACGATCTCAATTTATCACTAGCTATAGTAGTGAGTAGGTTTTATTTTTGACCGTCAACGCTAGCGATCAATCAACATAAATTATATATATAATTTTTACCTATAATGTTTATCGTACTTCATGTTTGCCACATAAATTTATAAATTTTTATAAGCTCAATTTTAGTACCAATCCATAATGATCAAAGTTTTGAATTGCATGCCTAGTAATGAAGCAAATTCAATGAAATAATTGGTACCACATAAAAGCCGTAAACTAGAGGGCCTTGACCGATTGAAACATGTATGTAATTTTCATGAGCTAACAATGTTCTTGACAAGTTACAGCAACTTCGGCAGTCCTTACGTATATAAAAATGATATCAAAGATCATATAATGCAATCTTATACACAAACAAGACATCAAACATCACACAATTTGATCTCAGCCTTGTTTGGGTTTTACAAGCTTTGCCCCATGATTCGCTTGTCACGGAAAAGCAAAAGAAAGATCCATACCCCGTCAAGACGTAGCCACTTGTTAACCATTGAGCCTCTTTCAGCCTTAGTTGTTTTGAGAGCCGTGAGTTTGCATCCAAATTCCAACACGTTCTTAGACCATCTACAGATAAAAAATAATATTTTCTCAGCCATCACGGCTTGGAATTCTATAATTCGCACTCCATCGTCCAGAATGGACCACTTTGAAAAAATCATTGCACTCATTTTACATGTGAAACATGAACTAAATCACCTCGTGGGGTTCATTTGGGTGCTATAATGGTCACACGAACGGCATTAAAAGGATCACGATGAAGCCATAAATACTAACCACATGACCTTCCGAAAGCTACCAAAGCAGCGGTGAACCAAAGTGGCCGCAAAAAGGCCTCTACTTTCTTTTCCTCAATAAATATGTAACAAAAACCTGCGCTTAGTGCGGCAATTCAATCACTCCATGAGTGAGTTTATGTTGACCTTTTTTTTTTAAAAAAAAAGTTTTAAATTAAATAAATAAATAATAATAATTTTTAACGCTTGCAAGCGCTCGTGAGCGCATGCGAGTGGCGAGCGTTTCGCTGGTGCTTCGAATGTGTTAAAAATCTGAGTTTATAAATAAACTTAATAATTTAGGATTGAACATATTTAATTTAAAAATATTTATTATTAATTTATTATTTTAAATATTTAAAAAATTATTAAATTATATCTTTAATTATTATATGCTCGTGGCAGAAGGTTCAAATTAAGTTGAATCGTTATACATTGATGGATCACCTACATAATTAATCCGTAGAAGAAGCAAAAATTAGTTTTAGAACAGTGCTTAACATGCTTTGGTTAGGTATAATTCTAGGATTTTTTTATTTAAATTTTTATATTTAATTTTTTATAACATAATTGTTTTTTCAATAATTTAGCCATTGGAGCACGTTGTCTTTTACTTGGTCTCCGGCCTGTGGCCAAGGTGGAAGAGATAGAAAGGAAGAAGCAACTTCCGAAGATTGGTGGATGAAAAGCGAAAGAAAACGCATGGGAGACTGCAGTCTGGAAGCTTTAATTTTTCTTTTCCTCTGCCGCGTTGGCCGGCAGGCATGCAAAGAAATAGAATGTAATTATGTATGAAAAACGTGCAGAGCCGAGGATTTCTCCTGGAGAACTTTTGGATACTTTGCTCGGCGTTCATTCCGGGCTGGCGTCTTGGACTGGACTTCGATTCTATGTTTCTGGGACAATTGGCTGGGCGTGAGCTAAAAAGGTAGAGAATTAGTTGGATCCTCTCATGCCAGCAGATAGGATTTATGTTTAAACAAAGATCTATACCGAAACTTAGGTCGATATATTACCAGTTTAGTATAATACGTTCAGTATGATATATCGATGCTGTCAATATTTGTTTTACTCATAGTTGTTAAAAAAGGTTTTAAATAATAATAGAAAAAAGGAAACGCCCGTGAGCGAAACGCTTGCGGACATTCTTTCTGTTGCATGGAAGTCCGTTGCCTCAACGGATATTTGTGTGAACGTTGGAAGACCAACGTTTCAAAAACGGTCCAAATAATTTAATTTATAAGCCGTTTTTAACGTAATTTGGGGCTAACGGCCATTAGGCCTTTAACGCCATTATGGCCGAGCCGTTGGAGCTTTTATGGGCGAGCCTATAAATAGGCTCAGGGATTCAGATTGAGGTTAGGAATCAATCTAGAATAATTTGGAGTAACCTATATGATTTGTTTTATCTCATTTTGTTTTTATATTTTATTGATCTTTTGGGCATCTGAAGGTAATCGTTGGGTTTGCACATTCACACGATCGTGCTCGTAGTAGGAGGATCGGGTCGAGTCGTTGTACCTTGAGGACATATCGCCAATAACCTGCATGAAGGGGACATATCGCCAATAACCTGCATGAAGGGGCGAAAATCTGATCCTTAGGGCAGTGTCTAATACGCCTCGGTCCTGGTTTGATCCATGTAATCTTTTGGTTTTACTTTATTTGTATATTTAAATTTATATGACATATTCTAATAATTTAGAAATGAATTTTTTATAAAATCAAAACTATTTTCCAACAGCTAAGGATCAGAATTTTCTTTCTTCTCTAGAGATTGCTAGATTTTCATTCCATTTACTCATTCTGCTTTTGCATGAGTTTGCTCAACATATAAAGTTTTTATGCCACTCTAAAATGCCTGTGCATTAATGGTGTAAATGTTGCTATACTAAATTATGATCATCCATAATTATCTCTTGAAATACTGCTTGCTAATATAATGTTGACAGTAAATTTTGTTTATGTCTTGACTCCAAATAATTTTATCTAATTTTTTATTTGACTTAATGTTTATTCCATTTCTTTTCTGATGTTATAAATGCTGCTTGACTAGGAGGGTCACTTCATAAATATATTACCAAGACTGATGATAGTAAATTTACTTGAAATGTTATTAGTTTTGCTTATATCATATTTTCTCTAATATGAATGTTCATGGTCTTCTTAATTTAGAAGTATCTTATAGTAATAATGGGGAACACAGAGTATTGGTATGTTGTCCATTCAATGTATCACATCCAGAACTCCGGGAAAGCTTTTGATGTTTTGTATCTAAGGTACATCAGACTTTGTTTGCATGCCAGGCTATCCAAAATGAAGCAAATTGTTCACGTTCATGAGGAAGGAAACAAACTCTTGGGAACTAATCATGCAACAGTGTATAGATGCACCACTAATTCCTTCCATCTTTAGTTTGTGCCTTTCTCAAAACCTTTCTTGTTAATAATGGTATGTTTGTATTATATTAACTCCATAAGTAGCTATATTTTAATTACCGTTTTGGTGATAGTTTTCTGAACTTCAGCTGAACTCTAAACCATGGTTATCATGCTACACTACCGCTAATCAGCACATTATGTAGGTATATGTACACTACAATCGATTGTCCTGTGTATGTTGTAGGGTATTCTTATGGATGCATCAAACCTATCAAGAAACTAAGTCGGACTACAATAAGTTAATATGCATATAACATCCATAGCTAAGCTGTATTATAGGCCCAAATGATATACACGTGTATATATATGGATTACATGTGTGTACACATATGCTTGCACTTGTGCACATGATATATGTGTGCTTGTATATAGATATATTTTTATATCATCTTATTATTTAACTTTCAAGTGCAGCTACTAGCATATATATTTGCATTCTTACATAAATGCAAAAGTTTTTCTGTTCCAGATTAAGTATTTTCCGGTATAGTGATCAATATTTAATATCTCCTTGTTGTGTTGAAGTTGCTAGACAAAAGTGACAGCATTGGGCAAATACTTATTGCTTACCTACTATTGTGAATCTTTTATGTTACCAAATGGCAAAGAATGGATGAACTTGGATGCTGTGACAAGGTATGTCATTTAAATGCTCTATTTGAGTTTCTTGAAATCTATTGCCATGAGATTTAATAAAAGTTTTTATAATTTACTCATGACCGTTGGAATATCCAACTTATTGTTTATCTTGTATTTGGATATTCAATTCTATATATCTTTGCTTGATTCACTTATTTAAGGTCTATAAAAAAAATCTCTTTGGAATTTGCCAAGAAGAATTTGGCAAATCAATTAACCAAGGAATTATCTAGGAGTGGAGTCCTAGATTCATCGAGGGGGATGTAGCTTAAGCCCATTATTTGGTCGCTAGCAGTAAATACCCAACCTCTGTGATTAGAGATCCCATGAATGAGGTTCAATGTGGTAGAAACGAAGCTGATTGAGTGATCGTGTTAGAGCACAAATTTTGAAAATTTCTTATCCCATCCCTATGATGAGTGCTCTTATAAAGTGACAAAGTAAATTTGTGTAAGGTTGAGTCATACTCTTAATGGATCCGAGGTAGGTTATCTGCAGGGTATTGTCACAAATACCCTTGAAGGATTCACCTATATGAGAATCGTCATATTAGGCCGTGACTAAAGGTTTGGGCTAACCTTAAAGAATCTCATGAAAAATCAAGGTACTAAGCGCAAGGCCTTTAATATGCGTTGACCGCTTAAATCCAATTGATCCATACTGTGTGTGTGATTAGTAGAAGTCTGAGTTAAAGGACCTAGTTCAAGGTCTAATCCACTATGGTTCCTTCAGATGTATACAATCAACACTAAGTGAGGTTCAAGTCCATAGGACACCTCACCTATTGCGCAGTATAAGATGCCCTAAAATTTTTGTTATATTTATTTTATTTTATTTTTTATTTTAAACTTTTGTGGGAGATTGTTAGAAAAGTTTTAAATAATAAAAATAAAAATAAGGGGAACGCCCGCGAGCGAAACACTCGCGGACGTTCTTTCCGTTGCGTGGACGTCTGTTGCCTCAACAGACATTGTGTGAACGTTGGAAAACCAACGTTTCAGAAATGGCCCAAATAATTTAATTTGTAAGCCATTTTTAACGTAATTTGGGGCTAACGGCCATTAGGCCTTTAAGGCCATTATGAGCCGAGCCGTTGGAGCTTTTATGGGCCGAGCCTATAAATAGGCTCAGGGATTCAGATTGAGGCTAGTAATCAATCTAGAATAATTTGGAGTAGCCTATATGATTTGTTTTATCTCATTTTATTTTTATATATTTTATTGATCTTTTGGGCATCTGAAGGTAATCGTTGGGTTTGCACTTCCACACGATCGTGCTCATAGTAGGAGGATCGGATCGAGCCGGGTCGTTATACCTTGGGGACAGATCGCCAATAACCTGCACGAAGGGGCGAAAATCTGATCCTTAGGGCAGTGTCTAATAGACCTCGGTCCTGGTTTGATCCATCTAATCTTTTAGTTTTACTTTATTTGTATATTTAAATTTTTATAATATATTTTTAGCAATTTTAGAAAGGAGTTTTTTTTTTTTTTAAGATCAAAACTATTTTTCAACAATAGTTACTCAGTATCAAAGGTATTGAAAGGTACGGATCGATATAAAATGATATGGATTGATTTGGATCGATTCGTTTTATACTAAATTGAAACTTAGTATTATATTCCTACCTTGCTGGTATGGCCACCATGAATCAATATGATGGGCCTTGGATTAAGTTTAAATGCAAGGGCCTAAAGAAAGCCCAAAGTAATGGAATTCAGCTGGACCACAACACGAAGATGGGATCATGCTCTGCATGAACTCTTTGGGCTTTCACAAATCCACCAGCAATGCACTCAAACAATGACTATTTTTTTGTTGTTATTTTGTTTAAGCAACCGGCTTGCCTTAATTATCTTTATGTTTTATTTACAAACATATTTATGATACTATGAAAGTTGAGTCTTGTGATGCTGCCATCTGGCAGCAAAGGTTCTGACAAAAAATTACAAAGAAGATCTAATAGAAGTATCTCAATTCAACCCAACTCAACTCATCTAAGCCTTTTTCCAGCTACTTGAGGATCTAATAGAAGTATATTTAGTAAACTTAACAAAAATAATTTTTAAGTTTATTGGCCATATCATACAGGTATGTGAGCCAGTAAGGCTATTAATCAAAACAAAATAGTATAACAATATGGTCAAATCAGTGTCTTAATCTTAAATATTTCATGAAATAATTCTGTTTTTCATGTCAACTTAAAAAGTATACAAGTGTCACCGGTACTAGCATGAGAAAATTTTTTTACTTGTTCTAACACTGCTACAGTCAGACAACACCTTGTAACCTTTCAAATCCGCCAATCCTACGTAATATCAACACATAATATTATTTCTAATCCCATCTAACTAATTAATTGTCATAAAATTTTAATATTAATTGATTTTTCAAAATTAATATTAATGAAACTTTCAAGAAGGCCTGCTCTAACAATTGATCGTCAATAAATATACTAAGTTTAATTACTCGCATTTTAATTAGAAGTGGGCGTGAATTAGTTAAACTTGAATTAAAAGGGTAGATCTGAAGTTAGGCCAAATATGGTCAGCCCAAGTTTGATGAGGAAAAGTTTATTAGGACTCGAATCTAGCCCGAATTATAAGCATTTACATAATTTGTGCACATAGAATGGCAAAAGAAAAGCTGACCTGATGCCTGTGTTGTGCACCACCTTATCTTAACGTCGTTATCTCAGCTTTATGAAAATTGGCCTCTCTTTTAGTTCAGCTTTTTATTTCTAATACGCCTAAAGATATAAGTTTTCGGATTTTTTTTTTTTGACATTTTCAACTAGGCCAAGATTGATTAATTCTTTGTGATCAGTGGCTGACCCACTTGCTCTCCAAGAGATACTGTTGCATGGGCACTGAAAAATTCTTCAACGTGAGCAATCCTCTCAAAAACTTTTATTTGATCTTTCATGATTCATCTGATATTATTTTTATTATACTTGACATTGTTACCATTGACAACGAGAAATGATAAATAATAACAAAAAATTATGTTACATGTTGCTGCTGAAATCTTGTCCTCCGACTCGGGCACATTCGGGCTTCGAGATGGGCTTCCTCTTGGGCGGACCCGCAAAACAGTCCTCACGTGAGAGGCGTTGGGGGTGGCCCTCTGCGGAAGACCCTTCGACGCTTAAGTCAGTGGAGATCAACAGTCAACAAAAATGAGGAGAAGACTCTCGCTGAAGAGTCTCTCCCAGGGCTCTGAGCAGAGCGATAATGGCGGAAAACAACGGCAGTAAGCGAGTGTGCGCACAAGAGATGGCGTACCTGAGGGGATCTGAGGCGGTGGAATTTATCAAGGATCACCTGGTTGTTTGGGAGCGTCATGGGTCCGAAGGCCGTTGAGATCTGAATCCAGTTTGTTATGAGATCGGTAGGATTCGTATCTGGTTAGTTAGAAGATCGACGGCTGGGAGAGCTTGTTGACATCTCAAGATTCGGTGGGGGCATAGGCTCTAGGGCTCTAGGCCACTTTCAGATATGATTCCCGTTTGGAATCTTACTATTTTTAGCTTTCCCATGCCGAATTCCGCATAGGTATAGGTATCGCTCGGGCTAGGCCGAGTGATAGAAGAGATCGGCTAGAAGAGCCGGGTGGTGGAATGGCTTAGTTAGGGCCAGAAGACGATGGACGATAGCTCGGCTCGAGGGGGTCGAGAGACGATAGCTCGGCTCGAGGGGGCCGAGAGACGATAGACGACAGCCGATAGCTCGGCTCGAGGGGCCGAGAGACGATAGCTCGGCTCGAGGGGGCCGAGAGACGATAGATGATAGCTCGCCTCGAGGGGCCGAGAGATGATAGCTCGGCCCGAGGGGTCCGAGAGACGATAGACGATAGCTCGGCCAAGGGGCCGAGAGACGATAGCTCGGCTCGAGGGGGCCGAGAGACGATAGCTCGGCTCGAGGGAGCCGAGAGACGATAGACGATAGCTCGGCCAAGGGGCCGAGAGACGATAGCTCGGCTCGAGGGGCCGAGAGACGATAGACAATAGCTCACGCCTTGGGGAACCCTTGTCTCGGTGGGGGCTAGGATGCTCCGACCTACCGAGGTTGATTTATCTCTGGCGGGTGTTGCACAGCGGATAGGAATCAAGGCTAGCCTTAGCCATGAACACGGTTATTGATGCATAGCGATTTTACACCTCAATACATGCCTCCCACTCCCTAGTTCGAAGCGTAGGTTCGGGCATAGGGGGTATAATTCTAGGTGGCATGACTTGAACGGAGGGATCCGGAGTTGACAGCCTGCGCAATGATGCCCTATGCATTGTCGTGCGGCCGCCGTGCCTTTGTGGGTAAGGCTCCTTTGGGGCAACGGTTGGGGATTGCCATGTAGCAAATCCCGGTTTTCACGGCGTTTGTAATGGCGGTTCCGAGCGTCTCGGAGGTGCCTTATCTTCTTTTTTTAAGGCGGTTTTCTTAGGAGGAAGCAAAGTTGAAACAGCGCCTCTCCCGTTCACAGCACCCTTTCGTTCCTCTGTAATTTTTGCTTGGTGTTTCTCTCGACTAGCAAAATGATGAGCCCCGACGACATGGCTTCGGAGATTGCCACCGAGGATTTGGGGAGAATACGTCAACAGTACGGCATTCCCTCGAACGTTCTCCTGAGATTGCCAAAGCCCGAGCATAGGGTTCGCAGGATCTGGAGAACGGGGTCTTTCTTTATGAAGACAGCCTGAAGGCGGGCCTCCGATTTCCCCTGCATCCCTTGGTGAAGGAGATCATGAGATTTTACAATGTTTGCCTGACGATGGTAGCTCCTAATAGTTGGCGCAGCATTATCGGGTTTATCTCAATGTGTAGCCGGATTCAGGTAACGGCGACTCTTCCTCTCTTTCGTGCCTATTTCCACTTGATATCTAGGAGGAAATCGGAGTGGCCTTATATCAGACCTCGGAGGTCATTCAAGACGATAACAGACAAACCATCGTCCAGAAAGGAGTGGAAGGTCAGATTCTTCATTACCGAGGGGAACATCGGCTCCGATTTTTCTGGGGATGGAAAAACTTTGTCCGGGATGTGGAAGCACATCTGACCCTGTCTGAACAGGAGGAGGAGGATTTGGAGGTCCTTCGTGATGGCAGGACGTTTTCGGCTAATGATTTATTATCGGAGGAGGCTCTCTTCGCCACCGGACTTAGCCCCCTCGACCCGCATGGTGAGTCCTTTTGCTTTTCTATTGATTTTTACTCGAGCAAAGATATCTCGGTCTGACCGATTGTTATCTATTACCACAGCCAAGAGGTCTGAACTATCGGGCCGCATTAAGAAAAGAATGAGCAAACGCCCGAGTGAGAGCAGCGGTGGAGAGAAATGCAAGCCTAAAAAGAAAGCTCGCTTCTCCGAAGAGCGCTCGCCGGAGGTTGGGGTAACCGCAGCGGGGGCGCTGAAAATAGAGGAGGACTCAAAGAGGGCTGCTAAGATCCCTTGTCCTTCAGTGGTGGAATAGTAGATAGCCCGGACGAGACTCTGTTGGCTTGTCCGGAAGCCCCTCCTTTGGAAGATGAGGCAATGGCTGGCGCAGCGGAGTTCGGTGCCCCTGAGGGCTCGCCTCTGGGCGAGGGGATGTCTCTAGCCCTGGCAGGAGAACAGGAGGGAGCAACCGTAAACGTCGAGGCTCAAGATGAGCTTTCCATTGGAAGGCTCCCCCGGAGGGATTCAGTGGCGGCGACGTCAGGTTGATTGTGGCGGAGGCTCTCGAAGAGCCTACGGCTAGAGAACCTCTTCTTGGAGAGGTTGGGGCAACTAACGAACAAACTGTGGCCTTGGTGGAGCCTGCAGGGGAGGAGCAGGTGCTTGCGATCGAGGGAAGGAACTCGGATGAGGGGATAGGGCAAGGTAAGAATCTTGCGGCCGAAGCTTCCTCTGCCAAAGCTTCGGGAAAACTGGTGCTTGGGCTAGCCGAGTTATCTGAGGAAGGCCAGGCTAGGATTCTACTGGAGGAGGCCAAAAGGTCAAAAGCTTCTCAGTCGGAGGTTGCCCGGATCGATCCTTCGGGCAAGGATAGTCAGCCCAGTAGCTCGGATTCGACCGTCTAGGCAGCGTTCGCTGCTCTAATGAGGTCAGTACTGTACCCGGGCGTGGATCCCTCGGCGAATAAGTTCGTAGACCTAGATCTTGTTGACACCGCATTTGGCCAGTGGAATGTGGTGAATGATATACACCTCCTCCCCGAGATCGATAATTCCACCCTCATGGGGTTAGCCATGTCCTACATCTCCCGGGTGAGTTACTACTCCCGAGTAGCGAATGCTTTTTTACTAGCTCGGTCGTGCTTTTCTCACTTGTGTTTTGTTCTGCAGAGTGCTTTGGTTACTAGGGCACTGTGCTGGCACTTGAGTCTGGCAATAGGAGCCATCGCTCAAGCCAAGAGAGTCGACGCCAAGCTTCGATCATGAGCGGAGGCATCTGATACCTTTGAGCAAGCTCTGGGTACTGCCCATGAGAATTTAAAGAAGATGAGGGTGCTGCATCAGGCTACCCTAGATGACGCGTCCAAGCTAAGGCTTGAAGTGAAAAACCTACGCGGGCTCCTGGCGAAGTTCGATGACACATGCTTGGAGTTATCGCAGATCAAATCCAGGCATTCTGGAGAAATGAAAACTATCAAGAAACATTTTAGCGAAAGCTTGGGCAATCCGGGGGAGAGGGAAACTGTCCTTCGGGCATGCTTTATTAAGATCGGTGAAGTCGATGCATATCACTATTTGTCGTTCGACTTCTTCACCATGACAACATTGGACAGCTAACTCGGATAATTTACTTCTTGAATGAAGTTTGCCTTGATGAGCTTATCCACCTCCTCTTCAATCGCTCTCTACCGATCAGGGGCGAAGCTCCTCTTCTTCTGCTTCACGGGCCGAAATCTCTCGTCAACATTAAGACGATGGATAAAGACGTTCGGACTAATCCTAGGCATATCTGAGGCTGACCAGGCGAAGACATCAGCATTCCTTCGAAGAAAGTCGATCAGCTCCAGCCGGGGCTTCCCTTTCAGCAGTGACCCGATCCTTATGGTTCGGTCAGGCCAAGCTTCGTCCAGTGGTACTTCCTCCAGCTCTTCGGCTGGTTCTCCTCGCTGCTCGGCAAAATCCTCCCGAGCGTCTAGTCCATCGACCTCGGGCAGTCTGGATTGCAGGCTGGTGATGAAACACTGCCGAGCTATTGCTTGGCTTCCTTGAACTACACCTACCCCTCGCTCGGTAAGGAACTTCATAACAAGATGGGGGATGGAGACGAAGACTCTAAGAGATATTAAGCCGGGTCTTCCCAAGATTGCGTTGTAGGGCGACCGTAGCTTGGTCACCAAGAAATCTGCACACATAGTGGCCACGCGGGGCCAGGTCCCCGCACGAACCGTCAAGGTGACGACCTCCTCCGGGATAATGACATCGCCGGTGAACCCCATTAGGGTGGATTCCACGGCTTGGAGACTCTCCATGAGAAGCTTCATCTTCACAAACACATCAAGGTATAAAACATTGACAGAGCTTCCACTATCAATTAGAATTTGGCTTACATCATAGTTGTTCAAATTAAGAGATACAACTAGTGCATCATCGTGCGGGAACTGTATCCCCTGGAAGTCGTCATTGGAGAAAGAGATCTCATCATGTCGTGCTTTCTTCGGCACCGGACCTCTTCATCGTCCCTCCTTCCTGAAGGACTACCGACCGCCTCAATCACGTTAATGTGGCCAGCGACCAAAGGATTTGGAGGAGGAGGAGGTTGCTGCTGGGGCTCAGGCCGGCGGTCGCCCCCATTTCTTGGCTCGGGGGCTCCTCTGAATCGATCCAGTCTACCCCGCTAGATGAGCCTTTCAATCTCATTCTTTAGTTGCCAACACTCTTCAGTGTCGTGACCATGGTCGCGGTGGTAACGGCAATATTTTGTGGGGTCTCTCCGGGCCGCATTCCCTCTGAGAGGAGGAGGTCGAGGGAGTTGGCGCTCGATTTCCATGAGGATCTCCGCTCTTAGAGCAGTGAGCGGAGTGAACCGGTGGAACCTCCTAGGCGGGCTTCGAGTGCGGTTCCTTGGCAGCGGCTGGGGAATCCTCTGCCGGGGGGTAGGTTGGTGTTTATCGGAGCCCTTGGGCTCCTTCTTCTTCGTTAGCTCGGCTCGGGCGGCTCTCCGCGACTCTTCGACTCTGGCATACTTGTCTGCTAGGGCCATCATGTCGGAGAGGTTTGGAGGGTAGCTAACCTTCAAGGCCAGGTAAAAGTCGCCTTCCTTCAATATTCCGTCTACTAAGGCGAACATGGCCACCTCATGATTAAGGTGGTCCACCTCCAGCATGGCCGTGGTGAAATGGCTGAGATACTTCTTCAGGGACTCCCTCTCTCTCTGCTTAACCTCAAAGAGGGAGTCAGATCTCCATCGGTGGCTGCGGCTACTGACAAACTGGCTGATGAAAAGGCGGCTCAGCTCGTCAAATGAATCAACGGAACCTGGCTTCAAAGCGTTGAACCAAGTTCGGGCAGATCCTTTGAGGGTGGAAGGGAAGGCGCGACAGAGGATCGCATCTGATGCCCCGTGTAACATCATTATTGATCGGAAGCTGCTGAGATGATCATCGGGGTCGGAGGAGCCATGATAAGGCTCGATGGCAGGCAGCTTAACGTGGGAGGGAATCACTTCCTCCATGATCTTCTTAGAGAAGGGAATGTCCTGCTCCGCTTTATTTTGAAGCGGATGGGCTTCCTTGGCGGCGTCAAGCTCTTGATGCATTTCTTGGAGCTGGCGATGGATCTCTTCGTCAGGAAGAGCAGAAGGTGTAGGGCGAGGAGAGTACTGAGACGGTGTTGAATCATGATGAGAATACACCGGGGAGAGAGATTGGGCCCATCGAGATCTAGGGAGATCATTGGCGCGGGCGCATTGGGGAGCTAGCTCAGCTTCTCTGGGACGGCGAGGAGGGTCCGCAACCCCATGCGGGCTGGAAGAAGAGATCGCTGGATGAGCGGGGGCTGCATTCTCCTCAGAAGGGTGAGGAGCAGGAGCAGCCATATGGGGGGCTTCGAAGCGCCCCTGAATCAGGTGGGCCAGGGCCTGGACCTGCTGGACCAGTAAGGCAAACTGGTCCTGGGTCACCAGGGCTGCCGGTGGCGATGGAGTCTCGACTGGCGGCGGCGGCGGCGCGACACTACTCACTGGATCAGGCCTTTGAGAAGCGACCTGATCTCGGACTTCAGAGGTAGCCTTTTTCCGATTGGCCATGGGAGGAGTTTTCTTGCAGACTGAGATCCTTATCTCCTGGATCACAAGTTTTTAGGGACTTGAGGGCCCTTCCTCTAGCGCCAATTTGTTGCTGCTGAAATCTTGTCCTCCGACTCGAGCGCGTTCGGGCTTCGAGATGGGCTTCCTCCTAGGCGGACCTGCAAAATAGTCCTCACACGAGAGGCATTGGGGGTGGCCCTCTGCGGAAGACCCTCCGACGCTCAAGTCAGTGGAGATCGATAGTCAACAAAAATGAGGAGAAGGCTCTCGCTGAAGAGTCTCTCCCAGGGCTCTGAGCAGAGCGATAATGGTGAAAAACAATGGCAGTGAGCGAGTGTGCGCACAAGAGATGGCGTACCTGAGGGGATCTAAGGCGGTGGAATTTATCGAGGATCACCTGGTTGTTTGGGAGCATCGTGGGTCCGAAGGCCGTTGAGATCTGAATCCAGTTTGTTATGAGATCGGTATGATTCATATCTGGTTAGTTAGAAGATCGACGGCTGGGAGAGCTTGTTGACATCTTAAGATTCGGTGGGGGCATAGGCTCTAGGGCTCTAGGCCACTTTCAGATATGATTCCCGTTTGAAATCTTACTATTTTAAGCTTTTCCACGCCGAATTTCGCATAGGTATAGGTATCGCTCGGGCTAGGCCGAGTGATAGAAGAGATCGGCTAGAAGAGCCGGGTGGTGGAATGGCTTAGTTAGGGCCAGAAGACGATGGACAATAACTCGGCTCGAGGGGCCGAGAGATGATAGCTCGGCTCGAGGGGGCTGAGAGATGATAGACGATAGCTCGGCTCGAGTGGGCCGAGAGACGATAGACGACAGCTGATAGCTCAGCTCGAGGGGCCGAGAGACGATAGCTCGGCTCGAGGGGGCCGAAAGATGATAGACGATAGCTCGGCTCGAGGGGCCGAGAGACGATAGCTCGGCCCGAGAGGGCCGAGAGACGATAGACGATTGCTCGGCCCGAGGGCCGAGAGATGATAGCTCGGCTTGAGGGGGCCGAGAGATGATAGATGATAGCTCGGCTTGAGGGGGCAGAGAGACGATAGACAATAGCTTGGCTAAGGGGCCGAGAGACGATAGCTTGGCTCGAGGGGCCGAGAGACGATAGACGATAGCTCACGTCTTGAGGAACCCTTGGCTCGGTGGGGGCTAGGACGCTCCAACCTACTGAGGTTGATTTATCTCTGACGGGTGTTGCACAGTGGATAGAAATCAAGGCTAGCCTTAGCCATGAACACGGTTATTGATGCATAGCGATTTTACCCCTCAACATTACATATGTATGTATAATAATAGCTAAAATTGATTTAATTTTTTTAAGTTATTATGATATTTAGCATATAATAATTAAATTAAATAAAAACTTTTTACCGTACTAGAATATTGCTTGAGTGATCAAAACTACTATTCTTCCTACAAATACCCACTTGAGATTTTTTTTTCCCATGTTACTCTCCATCAGAATTTTTTTTCTTTTAATTCTTCATCAATTTCAACCCATGACATGAGATGAAAAAACAGAATAGAAGAGCACTCACTTTAAGATAGGCTTATTACTTTGATGCCTTCATACTTAATATATGTTTATATAAAAATCAATATTTTGGATAAAACTAAATATAATATTCTTGTTCTTTTTTTCAAGTAATTTGTGATATAGGACCACCCTTGTTATTTAGATTTATAATTGAAAAGAAGAATCATTTTTGTATATGATAATATCACATCATTTTACCTTAACAAATAAGCATAAAATAATTTAGATATTGACATTTAATTTTTGAAACGAAACGATTAAAGAAAAATCAAATAAATATGTTTAGATTCATACTCAATTATATTTCTTTTAAGACACAAGGAAGGTGCTTGCCAATGTGGTAAGGACCTATCAATTGATTAGAAAAAAATAATTACAACAATTTAATCAAGTTCTGTGGCGAGAATGGAGACAAAATAAAGATTATATTATCTTAAGAAAAGTGATTACTAGGAGGTCTAAAGAAGCCTAAAGCTAAGCAATACTATATTAATCAAAATCTATTATTATCAATCATCTAACATTCATTTCAAATTTCAACTTCTGTGCAATCAAAGAAGCAAAAAGAAACAAAAGGATAACAAATTGTGGGGCTCTATTTAATCCTATAAAGGAATTAAAACATCAATTGGCTAGTTTATGCCAAAGTCGTTCATGGTTCAAACTACATCATCAATTTCTTAGCTTATTAGTGATCATTGACTAGCTCATAAAAGAGCAACCTGAAATACCAAGATCTGAACGCTATTCCTCTCTCTTCTCTCATCTTATTAACTTGCCAGTTTTCAAGTTTTTTTTTTCCCCAAAATATCATTGTAATGTAAAAAATGCAAACAATAACTTGTTTCATCATGTGAAAAATAATGACATCATCTGGATATAATTTTATATGATGATGATACCATCGTGACATTATCATGATATGAATCAATAAATCTCTGCTTAACATTTCAGAGAGAGAGAGAGAAGGAGATTGATGGGGTCAGTTGACCCCATGGAGATTAAAAATTTTTTGAACGGCCCTAAAGGCCGACAGCTCCATGGCCGACGGCCCCAATGACCGACGGCCCCAAAGGCCGACGGCTTCAAGACCGATGGCCCCAATAACCGACGGCTCCAAGACCGACGGCCCCAAAGGCCGACGGCTCCAAGACCGACGGCCCCAAAGGCCGACACCTCCAAGACTGACGGCTCCATGACCGACGGCTCCCAAGGCCGATACCTCCAAGACCGACGGCCCCAAAGGCCGACACCTCCATGACCAACACCTCCAAGACCGATAGCCCTAAAGGCCGACACCTCCAAGACCGACGGCCCCAATGACCGACGGCTCCAAGACCGACGGCCCCAAAGGCCGGCACCTCCATGACCGACACCTCCAAGACCGACGGCCCCAGAGGCCGACACCTCCATGACCGACGGATCCAAGACCGACGGCCCCAAAGGCTGGCACCTCCAAGACCGATGGCTCTATGACCGACGGTTCCAAGACCGACGGTCCCCAAGGCCGACACCTCCAAGGCCGGCACTTCCCAGCCGGCCCCGGCACCTCCCAGGCGCCCCCGACATCTTCTCAGCTGGCCCCGGTGTGTCCAAGCTAGGCGGCCCCGACACCTTCCCAGACGGCCCGGCACTCTCCTAGCCGGCCCCGGCGTCTACAAGCTAGCCGGCCCCGGCACCTCGCAGTCGGCCACGGCACTCTCCTAGCCGGCCCTCGGCGTCTCCAAGCTAGGCAGCCCCGGCACCTCCCACGCGCCCTCAGCATCTTCCCAGCCGGCCCCGACGTGTCCAAGCTAGCCGGCCCTGGCAACTCCCAGCCGGCCCCGGCACCTCTCAGGCGGCCTCGGCACTCTCCTAGCCGGCCCCTGGCGTCTCCAAGGTAGGCGGCCCCGGCACTTCACAGCCGGCCTCGGCACCTTCCCAAGCGGCCCGGCACTCTCCTAGCCGGCCCCCGGCATCTCCAAGCTAGGCGGCCTAGCACTTTTCAGCCGGCCCAGGCACCTTCCAGGCGCCCCCAGCATCTTCTCAGCCGGCCCCGGCATGTCCAAGATAGGCGGCCCCGACACCTTCCCAGGCGGCCCCAACACTCTCCTAGCCGGCCCCCGGCGTCTCCAAGCTAGGCGGCCCCGGCACTTCCCAGGCGCCCCCGGCATCTTCCCAGCCGGCCCCGGCGTGTCCAAGCTAGCCGGCCTCGGCAACTCCCAGCCGGTCCCGGCACCTCTCAGTCGGCCCTGGCACTCTCCTAGCCGGCCCCTTACATCTCCAAGCTAGGCGGCCCCGGCACCTCCTAGCCGGCCCCCTACGTCTCCAAGCTAAGCGGCCCGGCATCTTCCTAGCCGGCCCCCTACTTCTCCAAGCGAGTCGGCCCCGACACTTCCCCGGTCGGCCCGACTCGGCCCCGGCATCTCCAGTTCCACCGAGTCGGCCAAGGCCATCCCCGGCCAGCCTGACTCGGCCCCGACATCTCCAGTTCCACCGAGTCGGCCAAGGCCATCCCCGGCCAGCCCGACTCGGCCCCGGCGTCTCCAGTTCCGCCGAGTCAGCCAAGGCCATCCCCGGCCAGCCCGACTTGGCCCCGACGTCTCCAATTCCGCCGAGTAGGCCAAGGCCATCCTTGCCAGCCCGACTCGGCCCCGGCGTCTCCTGTTCCTCCGAGTCGGCCAAGGCCACCCCTGGCCGGCCCGACTCGGCCCGACGCCTCCAAGTCGTCGATTTGGCCCTGCCCCGGCACATCCTTGCCAGCGGGATGGGCCCCAGCCATCTCGGGTCGACCCGGCTCGGCCCTGATAAGACGGGATTTTTCAGTTCCCGCTAGATCAGCCCCAGTGGTTCAAGAAACCGCCTCTCTGACGTGCGCCGCCCGACAGCCCCACCGGCTGATGGGACATAGCCCACTAACCAGCCCAGATTCACGCAAGGGCTCAGCAGATATTCTAACTTTATGCAATCCCACGTGATCATGATAGGATCAACCCCTATAAAAAGGTGAATCCACCCAGTAAACATGTATGCGCGATAACCCCCAAGATCGCCATCTCAGTGTCCAGGAAGGAATCCTTCCTCCCTATGACCCCTCTTTCTACACTAAAAAGGGCTCACTCGAGCCCCTCTTCAGCTGTGACCTCAGTCACTAACTTGGCCGTCGGAGGGTCCTACCGGAGACCCACTCCGGTCCTGGGACTTTTCTGCAGGTAACCTGGTTAAGAAGGAGAGCCTCCGTTCTCGACGTCCAGGAGAGGTGATTGAGCGTCATCAGAGATCATAATGCATGATCAATCTAGACTTCTTCTTGATGTAAATTGTTGTCACCAAATCACCTTCCTCGAACATCATATAAGATCCGAAATCCGATAGCCTGCGAGGTTGGGCATGGTAGTCCTCCAATGCCTTCACCTTGGACTGGGATCCTGCAAAAAAGCCACTAGGAGCCGGTTGCTTTGACGGGGACACTCTGACGCTCAATTGAGTGGTCTAAAAAAATAGTAGTGTATATCTTTTTTGGGAGTTAGTCGAGAACTCGAAAGAGTTGAAGTCCCCTTTCTTATTATGAGTGAAGGTTCTTATATCTAGTCGAGAGTCCCTCTTACCCCCTTTTGGACAGTTGTTGATTCCAAGATATCATGGTCTGACATGAAACGAATAGTGAGGCCAGCAGCAGAAGGTGTCTGCCTTATGGCCTGTCAAAACTGGCAGGCTACCTCTTTGTCTGATATGGATGGCTACAGCCAGTTGGTGGGCTAAGTCTTGTCAAGTGTGATGCTGCAGACGGTTGATAGGTTAGGTCTTGTCGAGCATGCATCGTAGCTGGTAGGTGGGCCACATGAGGCCGCAGGTAGTAGGTGGGCCATGTGGGATTGCAGGTAGCAAGGCGACCATGTTGGATCGCAGGTGGTAGGTGGGGCACGTGGTGGTTGCAGTCGATAGTGGGCCACGTGGGCACCGAGGCCGACGTTAGAGTCATTATTGAGGCCGACTCTGGAGTCGATGCGAGGCCGATGCTATAATCGGTATTGGGCTACATGGGCATCGAGGCTGATGCCGAAATTGGTATTGAGGCCAACTCTGGAGTCAGTGCTGAGGCCGACGCTAGAGTTGGTAGTGGGCCACGTGGCATTGAGGCCGATGTTGGAGTCGATATTGAGGCCGACTTTGGAGTCCGTGCCGAGGCCAACGCTGGAGTAAGTGTCAGCTCCCCCTTCTCTCTGAGGCCACCGACAGCACACTTGCACACCTATGGTATTCGAATAGAGTTTTGCTAGTCATTATGTAGCGTTCCATAAAGAGCTAGAGAACCCTAACTAATTATCATAAGTGGCAGACACACGAAAATATCCTGTTAAAAACTTTTATTATCATCTCAATTATATATGCACATCACTCAAATCAATACTAGGGATCAACCTGCTCAGATAACATTTTTCATGACATTCCTTAGGCAGTTTATAAGATCACATTCACAATCGATAACCAAATCATAAGTACATATATCATACTCAAATTGTCTCCAAAACATAAGTCTCGTATCCATATTCAAATAAGTCTAATACATCACAACATCTCACTGTACACATACACATATACAAATATACAATATCACCCCACACTAACTCAATGTATATGGCTATCATCTACACTCCCTTGCATCCAAGCAAGCTTCACCAGCTAAGGTTCGGTCCTGCTTATCCTGCGATTCTGACAGAAATACTCACTGATCTAAAAGTAAATTTTAATCATAGAGGGATGAGACCAAAGTCCCAGTGACTGGATAACCATCTAACTATGGAGAAATAGAGAACTATAACCTCACATTATCAACCGTATGCTGATACTATATAGCTTGTATAACTCAAAGTATATTTTTAACATGATATCAGATAAAGAAAAATGTAGCTTATTCTTCAAATAATATACCAGTACTGAAATACTATACAATAACTTTCCACTGAAAGATAACTCATTAAGATAAAAATCCATGCATTACAATATGAAGATATGCATTCTTTATCTACAGCCCAGACTTTCTTTATTAAATTCCCAGATTTTCATCGGAATCTACTTGCCCACTAGCATCTCATGTAAACTCTCCCTCTTGGGATAACTACTTGGCCCACTGGCCCTTTTTATATCACAATATATGCTTTTAAATCTCATGATACTGGGCTGTGTGTGTAATGCCTCTGAGGTACCACCCTACAGTCGCCCTCCTGCAGGTGTATTCTCATCGGGTGCGTGACTAGCAACAGGATCCCCACACAAATAGCACCCTTTACCCGTGCGGTTCACCCGGCAAAGTGCTTTGTTCCTTAACCCTGGAACCTCTGATTTTCTCTCTGCCCCCATGGGCTATATATAGTAACCAGCTCCACTGAGCTTGATTCATGCCCCCACGGGCTACTTACAACCTACCCCACTGGCCTGGTCAAGCATGCACTTACCCCTGATTCCGGAGTTCATCGCATGATCGATTCGCAAGGAGGTGCTGGCTCAATAGTAGTGTACAATGCTCATGCTATAGTACAGTCTAAAGGGTGATCAGCCCCATAGCTGCCTGATGCTCAATATGATACATACATCAAAATATATCATTTGTAAAGCTTTATCATGCAATTATGCCATGTATACATCAACCATCCCCTTTTTGAAACTCATGCTTATTTCTTTATGCTTAAAACTCATGCTCAAAACTCATGTATCAGAATATCATGTACTAGGTTCTCATTTCTCAAATTTAAAACATACACAAAACTTTACCAAACATAACATACCACAACTAGGTATTAGTCTCATTATACTAGCTCAAATTAACTTTTCATTGTTAGATGAGAAACTCACTCACCTTAGCAGGTTACTTCTCAACTAGTACTCAACTCTGGTATTTTGGCTCCTTGGAATAACCTTCTTGACCTACGTCAACATACAGATATGATAGCTATTAGGATTACCTCCACACGAGGTTTTCCTACAAAACCATGCATGCATATATGCTCTATCTTCTAATATCTCATTATTTTCTTCCACCCTTTCTCTACTCAAAGTTACTTCCACTATTACCTCAAAATACAACAATCTAAGAAAATCTAAAGTCATGCAAGATCTAGGGAAGCTATAGCTTACCTGGAGTCAAACACAAAACCCAAGCTTCTCTTTCCCTTCCTCTTTCTTTCTCCTTCTTCTTCTTCCTCTTCTCTCTTTTCTTCTCTTCTTTCTCTCTTTCTTTCTTTCTTTCTTTTCTCTGGCTGAACACACGTTTTTTCTTTTTCTCTAATGACTTAGGGGTCAAGTCATGGGTAACTTAAGGGCTAAGGCATGCCAATTTTCTATTTTACCCTTAAACACTCTTAATGCACATTTTTTGGAAAACACATGGCTCACTCGTATTCATGATAGTTTGCCCTTAGATTTTCTTTCCCAATTTTTTCTTAACACAATTAGCAATTGACATCGAAGCCTTTTCCATTTTACCCCCGATATAATATTTTTTAATCAATTTATAGCCTAGATTATCATTTTTCACTTAAATTGATACTTTTATGTAACATTTCTAAGAAAAGGCTTTACTAACTTGAAGAACTCGATTTTATAAATCCAACGGTTCAAACGACACTCAAATCAGACTTAAAACGAAATAGATATGAAATTTTCAAGATTTAACCCAGAAAATCTCCAGTCTTAGAGTTGGCTCCAACAGATTTGGTGTCGGCTCCAGCAAAAATAGGTGTCGGCTCCAATATTGCAGCAGAAATATTAACCTTCTATTTTTCTCTGTAGGTATCGACTCTCTCTCTGCAGGTATCAACTCCAAAGCGTGCCGGAAGTTCAAAACCGTGCCAGAATCGACTCCCCTCCAATTAGAGTCGACTCTAAATACTAAAAACATTATTTAAGGTTAAAACTCAAACTAAACTTGATTTTTCTTATGATTTAAGCCTATTAAAACTTAAATCTCTCAATTTCTTAAATCAAACTCATTAGCACTCAAAAATACACTCTCCAAAATTTCTTCTCTTTACATTTATCAAAAGGCCAACACACCCACACTTCACTGAAACTCTCTGACTTTCATTTCAAATGAAAAATGTCATTAATATGTTCAATAAATTATAAGGTTTTTAGGATGTTACAATAAGTATTGAGGTTGACTATGAAGTTGGTGCTGAAGCCAACGCTGAAGTCGGTAGTAGGCCACGTGGGTGCCGAGGCCGACGCTGGAGTCGGTATTAAGGCCGACTCTAGAGTCAGTGCTGAAACTGAGGCTAAGTGTGACATGTTGGACCATAATGAAGGGTTTTAGTTATCTAATTTTACCTTCGTTAGTCTGCTTCATCCGTTAACCGTAACGTGGCTAGATCAGTCGCATCATAAATAATTTTATAATTCCTAAAACTTGACTGACAAAATCAAATGATTTTATCTTTGCATCTTTGAACGTTGTCACCTCTACTTTGATCATGATGTTGGAGGTTGAAAACTTTGACAGATGGTGGCCATGATGCATTCAAAGACTAAAGATGTAACAAAGACAACGCGTCGTCTGGGCAAGTTGGAAACCTGTTGAAAGATGAGCTGCCGTGGTCTAGACTGGGATCCACCGGTTCCATTATTGGAGTTAACTCTGCCCAAGTGCATGGCTCTCGACCTGGTCCATCTTTCGAGAGACAGCGATGAAATGAGACCGTCTCCATGCGATGTGCGGCCCCTCACGTCCCCACATTGGCAATCATTTCCTTCATAATCCAACCCCCCTAATCCATGAGGGAAAAAGATGATCAAAAGGTGAAGAAGCCCATTGCCTCTGGTTTTGTGGTGGTAATCACCACCATCCTTCCTCATTGCATTGCTCCACCATCTATATGGAATTTTCCAAAGGCTAGTGATGGCAATGACTTCTAAACAATTGCCATGACATGTGTAGCTATGTTTCCTTTTTGTTTCTCATTTGACCATCAATTAGCGCAAATGATCCAAGCTGATTTGATTAGCTTTTATTTTAAGTTTGGCTGATAATTTTATTCTAGTCTTTCAATTCCGCTCAATTAATAAGCAGAGGTATTATCTAATATAATTCATATTTTAGAACTTTCATTGCTCTCTATCTTTTCTTTTTTTTTTTTTTCTTTTTTTTTTTGATACAAACGATCGATCATACCAGAACTTTCACTGCCTTTAAGAGAACAGAAATTTTGCTACTCGCTCATAGTATATTATATCTTATTTAATTTATAATCTTAACTTATAAAGATCGATTAAAAATGACATAAAAATAAGTTATTAAAAAAAATTTAAGATTTTTTCATCCTATAAAAATTATAACTTAAAATCGAGTATACTAAAAAAAAGAAACTCATATAACTAACTCAAGCTAATTTGAAATTAAAACTTTATTATTATTATTATCATCACCATTTATAATTTTGATTTATTTCAACTAAAATTAGATGATAAATTTATGTCCATAATTTATCATGACTAGACAACGAAACATTAACCATATGACATAAGCTCAAATATAGTTTCAATGCCTTAGGAATCAAGTTGGAATTGCTTATAGCAAAAGCCAAAAATGTCAAGCTAAAATAAGATTGGCTTCCTTCCAAACAATATCACTCTCTCTCTCTCTCTCTCTCTCTCTCTCATAATAGAATAATCCCATCAATTTTTGCACAACTCCTAAAGAGATAAAGAGTGGGGGAGACACCTATAATACCAAGGATTTTTCTTCTATAGAGTAAAGTTTGCTTCCTGGGGATGTCCTCCTTTGTCCTTTCTAGACACCTATAATCCACCAATTCCCATTGCCCTTGCCAAGAAAAATATGTTTGCACTCCCTTTAACTAATAATTTCCATTGAAGAAAACCTTTTTTAAGGCATCATCCATGGTGTGGACACTTTTATGATTCAATCATGCACCAAAAGTTCCAGAAGAAATCATTTAGGCCGAGGCGTGTGGGGCAAGTTTAGATCACTTTTAAACGCGAATGAGACCCGTTTGGTCGTCCATCCAAATGAGCCTCATCTATGCTAACGTCACTTAGAGGACATAATTGCAAGAGAAATTGAAAGAGAGTGACCTCATTTCACATTTTAAGAGCTCATTGGCCAAATTCCACTATTGCTAACTTGGAGCATGGCCCATATCAAACCACCAATGGTTCAGATTTGCTGCAAAAGTCTCCAAAGATGTCCCAAGGCTAATTATTCCCTTGGCTTATTTTCAACGTACACCCTCTCTCTATAGATATATGCATTCCCATTACAATTAGTCAATGATAGCTTTCGTGGCTTTCTTTTTGGAGGGTCTAAAACCATGTAAAGGTCCAAAAATAGACACACGCTGACACATCTGAGAAAGGATTAAAAAAAAAAAGACAAGTAAAATGACTTCTTTATCGATTGAAAACACTCAAATCATGTCTAGCATGCATGTTTATCCTTTACCCTATCAACCTAAATTTTTAAGATCATTTAATTCGAGAAAATAGGGAACATACGATGATATAAAATTTTAATAAGTTAACATAATGAACATATTATGATAAAGATATGTAGAAAAATATCTTACTAACCAAATCATAACAAAATTTTGTTAAGCAAGATTAAAGTGTTTCATTCAAGATTCATAAAAGATCATAAATCATTTAATTTCAGAAGGCCTGATCTCGAGTTTAAATGATTAATTAACTCACTACCCATACTTATAAACGCGTGATACAAGCCTTTAAAAAAAGCTAAGAAGAGTTAGGTTTTCTTCTGAATCTCTCTTTTTTTCTCTCTTATTTTTTTCTAGAATAAAAGGAGACCGATTTGAACATCCTGGAAGGAAATCCTAAGTCCTCTAATGCTTCTTAGAGATGTTTGTAACAATTTTATTTCTTTTTAAATTTTTTCGAGACTGGTTATTGAATTTTGGGCAAAGGTCATCATCCGTAAGAGGTTTCTTTGAATAAAAGCTGAGTTCAAAGTTTCTTTCCAAATAAAATCTCATGATGCATTGAGCCAGAATTCAACATCAACAAGCAGAGTATAGAGATAATCATTTTTAATTAACTAATCCAATTATTATATTAACTTATAATCCAATTATTATAAGTCATTGTATCTATCATCTTACTAATATTAAAGAAAAGTAAATAATAAAGTTTTTACAAAATCTAAAATCCTAAATATCATCATTTGTAGAAAAGAATAAGTAAGAGAAGAAGAAAAGAAAGAATTAACCAATAAATTAAGAAGAATAATAATGATCATAAGAATTTAATTGTTGAAACTTAATTTATAAAACTTCTTAAGCATCAGCCCTTGAAAAGTGCATGTTGATTGCTTGCAAGTGACGTTGCTATTTATTACTCTTGTTGGTGAGATTCATTTAGAATATGATTGCAACAATCAAATTAGGATGTATTCATCTATGATCCTAATTCTTAGCAGGCATTCCAAAGATTGCTACACCTGATCATTTTCTTAATATATATTTTTTAAGAATATTTCTTTGGTCTCTTACTCTTATGTAGAGCAGAAACAAAATAAGGATAACCCATAAAATGTCAAATAAAACTAGCAAAAGTAGCTATGGATCATATAAAACCATTGCAAATATCTATTTTTTCTAGATGGTGCTTAGAAAGATGATGCATGCAAATGTTTAGTAGAGTGGCTTATAACCATTTCAAATTATCTAGCCCAAGTTTAGTTTCACACATAATAACATCATGCAAAGTTCTTTTTTGAAACATGCTACATATTGATCAAGTGCTTACCAAGAAAGAATGAAGAATTAGCTCTAATTGCTCATTATGCTATACTTCACTCCTTTTAGAGATAATCCAACATGTCTTTCTAACTTGCTCTTTCATAAAGCATCCTTGGTCTTTGCTATGCACCAAACTAAATATTTAGGCTCCAAAACTTGCACCGCTTATGGATATCATGGAGGAAAGAGGCATATCTACTACTCTTGGATATTGCCCTTGGGACCAACTAATCCTAGTAGTCGATCTAATGGCATCGATGAAAAAATGGATGCTATAACCTTTACATCTAAGTCTTTATCTCTCTCCACCATCTTGAGAAGATTCTTCTATCTTTCATTTCATAGGATTACATCTCTTTAATGATTACTTTATTTAATAAATAACAAGAGTGCTCTTTGCTCCTTCTTTTATATGTGTGTATCTATATATGAGCTATATATTTGACTATATTCGAATGTAGTTAAGTTCAAAATCTAATCATCTTTTCATTCTTGAATTTATATATATTTTAAAATTATTTTATTTTTTTATCTTTTTATTTTTATAATAAATAAATATATAGATTCAAGGATACAAAGGATGAACAAATGTAAAGGAGGAAAAAAGAGAAGAAAAGAAAACCATCAACCAAAGTTCCTAGTAGCAATTATAGGCAATCTAAGTCAAGACTCCACCAGCTCAAAATTCACCAAATTAAGACCCCAAGGTCACATTTCCATGTAAGCACTACGTAGCTGCGAGTCCATCACACGGTGATCAGAAAATTTGATTACAATTGTTTTGTTCGGTTGGTGAGGAGCGTCCACATGAAAACCAGCTGTTTTCATGGTCTTGCAAAGGTCTAGGCATATACATTCCTCGTCACCTTCTTTAAATGTAGGGCCTACGGCGATATCTTATGGATCTGGAATCAAGCCTCGTCAAAGAACACGGGTCTGGCAAAGGGCTAGATTACGTTCCTTATCACCTTCTTCAAATAGGGCCTACCGGGAGATATCTTAGAGAGCTAGAATTAAGCCTCGTCAAAGAACACTGCCACATGGATAGCTGATCTCCCTCTATCTCAATGGCCGACTTTCTTCAGTTCTGAAGTTGATCCCCCTCTGCATGTTTATGCTTTGATCAGCCAGGGGAATGCTTGTTGGAATGCCTTTATGGTTCATCAGCTGTGTGGGACTGAGCTGGCACAAAGGATCCTTGCCATGCCTCTTCCCATTTCTGCATGCCCGAATATTAGACTATGGCGTCGTTCCTGTCTTCCTTGCGCTCCCACTAGGGATCTGATTGCTCGTCTCCGACCTCCGACCTCCGACCTTGGGCCTTTGCGATGTTGCTTGGATTTGGCGTTTGCCAGTTCATCCTAGGGTCCAACTCTTTTGTGGAAGCTTAGATGGGATCGCCTACCTACATGCTCCCTACTGGCCAGTCGGGGTCTTTCTATATTGCCGCTCTGCCCGATATGTGGGATGCACAATGAATCAGTTGATCATGTCATCTTCATGTGTTCTTGTGTGGCTCAGATTTGGCAGTTAACCCAGTTTACCCCTTGGTTGCTGGAGGATGGTCCTACCCGGCTTTCTTTTTTGCATGCTATCCGGCTGGATACTCAGAGTGGTCTCTGCTTTCGGGGTGTTTTATCTGCCTATGCGGCTTATCATATTTGGCTGTCTCGGAATCAAATTGTTTTGCTGAGGAGACAGCCTAACCGCAGGTGGTCATCCGCCGTGCTCTCTTTCATGCCCGCGAGTACACTCACTATCATCATGGTATCACATTGATGGGCCTGGTCACTGGGACTCCCCTGCGCTTCGGCAGCGCTCCGTTCTACGGTCTTTGTCTGTTGGGAGCCCCCACCCCCGGGTTACGTCAAAGTGAACTTTGATGGTTCTATTTCTAATTGTTCTGCTGGTTCTGGGTTTGTCATTCGTGGGCCGGAGGGACAATTACTTGCGGCTGGTGGTCATAGTTTTGTTGATATTTCGGTGCCTATGGCGGAGCTCTAGGCTGCCTGGAAGGGTATCACTCATGCCGTACGACAGTTGGGATATCGCAGGTTGATCATTGAGGGAGACTCTCTTACGATTATCAGGTAGATAAGGCAGGATGGGATTTCTTCTTCTGTTCTCAATCCTCTGATTAGATATATTAGAGTCTCCCTCCAGCCTACTACTGCCTTAGTAATTTGATACATCTACAGGGAAGCCAATACAGCGGCCGATTGGGTTGCATCTTTTGTTGCTAGCCATTCCGGTCAATGAATTGTCCTGTTATTTTGCATCAAATTTTGTACTCCGATATTTTGGGTTTGACTCGCGGCAGAGTGGTGTGATCGCCCGCATGTAACCCAAAAAAAAAAAAAAAAAACTGTCACAACTACGTCTGGCTTCATCCGAACCCAAAAACTATCGGATGAAGTTCACTTTTATTCATTCATTCGGATTCATACCAACTTTTATTATAGGAAAAGGCTGCAAGAGAACAATGGCAAAAAAATCCCACGATTTCTCAAAATCTTCAAAAATAAAAAATAAAAAGACAAATCATATATTGGATTGATGATTTTTTTCTTAATAAAATTATCAGTTTTTAAATTTATTAAAAAATATAATTCATCAATTGAATATGATATCACTCAGCCAGCATGCTTCTTGGCTAGCGTATTATCTTTGATGGAAAAGAATTCAAATACTAGCAGACTTTAATACGCAGCGGAATAATAAATAAAATGATAAACCACACAATCACATAAACACCAGATTTACGTGAAAAAATCCTTCAAAATAAAGAAAAAAAACTACGGAGAAGCCAGAGAAGAAGATCAACTATAGAATAATAAATATCCAAGTCTTAAAGTCCCTTTCTAGGACTTGAGAAACAATCACAATAGAATATAGAGATATAAGGATTATGTCACCAAAAAATACTGTCTCCTGCATTATCTCTTTATTTTCTTTTCTTCTCTTCTTCTCTTCTTCTTTTTCTTCTGCAGCACCTTTACGTGATTCCTGAAGTGAAAGTCTTCCCACGACCAGCCCTTCCTTCTCTTTTCCTAACAATCCATACTCCTAGAAAGAAGAGAAATATCCGCTACCTGCTCCACCTCTTTTTCCCAGACGACTGCTCCTTACAAAGAGAGAAAATAAAAATCTTGATAGAAAAAAGGAGTGCACTCTCTTTGCCCTATTGAGCTAAACTAACTGGGCCATGAGCCCAACATCTTGTCCACGAGGCAGCTTTTTTTTTTTTTGTAAATATTTAAAAATTTATTTATAATATTTAAATATTTTTTAGAAATCAAATTTAAATTCTATTCATACAAAGCCTTTAGTTATTGGGATGCTCATAGTCTCATGCCTATGAGCTTCTCGTATTTACGTCCACGCATTTAGCCCGTACACCCCATGAGAACTAAATTTTCGTTTATTATTTTAACAAAGGGAATCTAACGATGACGCATGGTGCATGAACGTCTTGCCCCAAAATTCAATATTAAATACGAGGGGCCCTAGTTTCTTTGGGGGACTGCAATAAATTTGGCAAATTAGCATCCAAAGTCTCAAAATATGTAACAATATTAATATATCAATCATTTATTATATAATATGTTCTTATTTTGTTCAAGAAATAACTTCACTTCTCACAATTGGGCATGTAGATAGAGGCTCAATTCTAATTATATTTGGTCATTAAGATGGGATGAGTAAAGAATAAAAGACTCTCTCTCTCTCTCTCTCTACATTTGATTAAGATTATAAATTATTCATTCTTTTCCATTGATTTCTATAGTAACAATCCAATATTAATTATTCATGTCAAACCTCAAACAAGTAGAAGCTCTAGTCTGCATTTAATTTTTAAAATTATCTATTGATTTTATTTTTATTTTTATTTTTACTATTTAATCTTTAAAAATTGTGTTTAATAAATGAGAAGAAATTATTTTTTATTTTATTTTAAATATTATTTTTCAAAATGATAGGCAAAAGAAATTAAGATAACATTAATCATTCCATTGATTTTAAGTTTTCTATTTTCTATTTTTTATTTTAATAAAAAAATCTTTAAATTATTTTTAATTTCGTTCTATTTTACAGTCTTTTTTTAAAAAAGTATTTTTTCAATCATTAAATATATTTTTATAAGTATTTTTTTATTTTATAAAAAATTAAAAAAAAGGACGGTTCTCAAAATCAAAAAACAAAATTAAAGAAAAAACGTTTTTCTATTTGACCAAACTTTAATAATAGTTAAAACCTCCATCTTCATCAATTTTCTTCATTAATATGTTTTTTTTTTTGGCTTTTTAATATAATCCATTAACGAAAACAAGAGCTACATAAAGAAGTTTTGATTCGAACACCACGTAGAATTCTAGCCATAAATCAACCCCATTAAATCCAATAATCCAAAAAAAAAAAAAGACGTTTTCTGAGCTTAGGACATCGCCGCTTGGACAATTCCCAAAGAGGACAACAATATATAGCTCCGAAATTCTTAAAATACCCCTCATTATGGAAGTTTTTTCTCCTCAGTGCTCGGCTGCCGCTGCCTCGGGGAGCTTAACGGGAAGAGCGGGAGGAGCTCCGGCGGGGGGCCGCCGCCCCGCGGCGACGGGTGGAGATAAAACCCCTTCTCGGCGATCGCCCGCTCCTCTTCAGAAGCAGGCGAGAATAGCGGGTCAGACCCCAGGGGGGTCACCGGACTCGGGAACGGAGACTTCGAGCAGGCGCCGGAGGAGGAAGGATGGTGGTGATGGTGGAGGTGGTGGTGAAGGTGGGGCGGGGGGGATCGGGGTGAGCGGAGGGAGGTGAGGCCGAGCTGGATCTCGAGCGTGCGGACGCTCGGGCAGCGGCGCTCCTGGAGTTTGAAGGGCTGCCGGCGTGGAGCAACGGCCGGCGTTGTCCGTGCTTGGGAAGCGGTGGGGAGGCCGTCGCCGGCGGCGGCGCCAGTGAGGCGCTGGACCAGTTCGCGGAAGGTGTGGGCCTCTGCCTGGACGTAGGTGGTGGACGCCGCCGCCGCCGCCGCCGCAGTAGCGGGGTTGGTGTTTGCCGGCTTCTCCATCGTTCTCTGTCTTGGGCTTTGGAGTTATGTAATATATATATATAGAAAGGGGTGGAATGGAGCGAGAGGTTTATATAGTGATCGGAGAGAACTCAAGGCCGAAGAGTTTTATTAGAGAGAGAGAGAGAGAGAGAGAGAGAGAGGTTGGAGTTGGAAAGAGGGGTCTTATTTTGGATTTTTTTTCTTTTTTTTTTTTTCCGTGGGCTTGGGGTAGAAGCGAGCATTGAAGAGGGAAAGAATGATGACCTGGGGTAGGGTTTTGGTTTGTGTGAAGAAGCGCTGGGGCCGAAGGGATTTGGTGTGAGCTGGGTGGTCCCATCACCGCTTGGTACCATTCTTAACATTTTCTTACTCTTATATTCTTTAATATATATATATATAATTCTGAAACGGTTGGCGTTACATCTTTATGGCTCAATATCTCGCCCAAATTTTATTTGATTTTTAAAATTTTAATTATTCTATTTTAAAATTAATAAAAAAAATTTAAATAAAAACTTAAAAAATATTATCAATTTTTTTTAAAAACCAGATTCATTCTTCCGATTATCTTAAATCAACGTTTTAAATTTAAAAAAATAAAATAATCAAAGAGTGAGAAGCAGTATAAGAGAGAGAGAGAGAAGATGGTTATTCCGGAAGCTTCACGCGTTGTAGTGTTGAGAGCCTAAATCATGTTCTAATTAGGTGATAATTCTAACAGCTAGTTGCAAGCCCATGAAGGCTCAACTAGCTTAATAAATCCTGCAATTAAGCTTAATTTAAACACTGAAATAATTCTGGAGCAAGTCAACATAACTAGATGTCTTCTATGTGTACATGCGTGCTTGAGCGAGAGAGCATTCAGACCCTTTGACCTATCAAGTGTGGTTTGAGGGTTTATTTGATCCCCACCAAGATAACGGTTTGACCAATTGGCTCGTCACCAACACGTAAGCATCTCCCATTCATTCATTTTGCTACGTACCTTAAGTCAATGCTAGGGCATTTTGAGCACTTTGAGGCATCCAACACGTAAGAAACTTGATACGGCTAGCCGATTTTTTGATATTATTTTTTATGCGATTTCTAAAAATGATGTGACAGTTGAACTCAGAGCCAGCCTCCAACGCCAGCCTCTAGCGTCGGCCCCCAGCGACGGCCTTTGGCTCCGGCCTTTGGCTACGGTCCCCAACGATGGTCTTTGGCTTCGGCCTCCAGCGTCGGCCCTCAGCAACGGCCTTTGGCTCCGGCCTTTGGCTACGGCCCCAGCGCTGGCCTTTGGCTTCGGCCTCCAGCATCGGCCTTCAGCGACGGCCTTTGGCTCCAGCCTCCAGCTCGGCCTTCAGCGACTGCCTTTAGCTCCGGCCTTTGGCTACGGCCTCCAGCGTCGGCCTCCAGCACCGGCCTCTAGCGTCGGCCCCCAGCGCTGGCCTTTGGCTCCGGCCTCCAGCGTCGGCCTTCAGCAACGGCCTTTGGCTCCGGCCTTTGGCTACGGCCTCTAGCGTCGGCCCCCAGCGCCGGCCTCTAGCGTCGGCCCCCAGCACTGGCCTTTGGTACCGGCACCTCCAAGGCCGGCACCTCGAAGACTGGCACCTCAAAGCTGCCAAGCTCCCTCACCGTTAACAGTGCCATGCAAGTGAACAGAGCCTTATACGTGAATAGTGCCATGCAAGCCCATCCAAGGACATGAGCAGGGCCACGCAAGCACTCTATACTCGACACTACGAGGGACAGCTAGCTTTAACTCAACATCATCCTTCTCCCCCCAACAGTTGTACTTTGGGACCCGCAAGACCCATGAGACGAGAAATCGCTAGTCCAACGTCACACGGTCCGGCGCATTCCGCCCATCTCGGTCTCGGCGTCGGTCTCAGCATCGGCCTCGGCGGTAGAGGCCGACAAGCGTCCGCTTGCTGCAAGGAATTTCACGTGACTTTTCCAAGATCACGAATGGTCACCGAATATGATGAACCGGCAATTTCTAAGGTCGCAAACGGTTTCCAAAAGGTCAAGAGGCATATTTATGACACGTTATTACTCGGCTGTTACCAACGAAGGGTAAGAGGGACCCCCAAACAGGTATATAAAGACCCCAATCCCCCAACGTGGAGGGGGGGACAAAACTCAATCTCTACTCTTTTACTGTTCCACAAATCGCTGACTTGAGCGTCGGAGGGTCCCCACTGGAATCACCGGTCCGGGACTTTTCTTGGAGGCCCCCGAAAGGAGACGGTGACCCTTCTACAGCCTCGAAGGCCTGCGGAGATCCCAGATCGCCCGGCGCTCATCGACCGTGATTTGGCAGCAACAGATTGGCGCGCCAGGAAGGGGGGACGTGCTGAAGGAAAGAGAGCTCTGTCTCCCTGACCTATAAGTCTTTGTCCCCTCTAAGATAGCCATGGTGGTGACGCGCGTGCCGAAGGTCCTCACTAATCATGCCGGGGGCATCAGCATAGCCCTGAGCAGCAAAGGACCACTCTATCGCTATGCTCCTCCCTCACCACCAGCCTCAGCTGCTCTAATTAACCAGCTGACCATCCTCAATCAATAAGTCCAAGCCTTAAGTGCAGCAGTTCATGAGTTGCAAAAGTAACGCCCAGTGACCCCAGATCACGGCGGCCCCCGATGTTCACAGAGGCCCCAGGTCCTCCACAGCAGCCGCATTCCCCAACAGCCACGGTGGCCCCAGACTTCACAGCGGCCTCACTCTCTAGGCGGCCCCCGGCCTCTCCCCGCAGTGACCAAACGAGTGCCAATTTCGCAATTGCAAGGACAAGGCTCCCAGCCGTCTCACTCAACTCCTTTTCCCCCCAACTCTTGCTTCCACCTTGGCTATGTAAGGTTTACATGCACGTAATATAATTGAAGGAAGGTGGATTGCATGCACGAGGTTGTGTGCACGCGATGGAAGTCTGTGCTATGGCTGCTGCAATGATCGTCTTCCAAAGCTATGCTCATATCGACTCTTCCCACGGACATCGCCAGCTGTGACCACCATCCCGGCCACGGTCGTTTGGCCGGATCCACATATCTCGCATCGGCGAGCGACGACGCCTCTGGCTCCCGAGCCCATGCGGAAGCGGCAGCTAATCTCTTTGATTTCAATGGCAATCTTCTCCTATATCAGAGGATGCTTGCCATAACGTTAGGAAGAACCAATTGGTACACAAAGTTATCAATCACTTCGAGGTTCTTCTTCAGTTGAACCTCCAGTCCGATGTTCAGAAGCTTCTTGATGTCCCAGAACATATCGACATATCTTTAGAATACCATGGAGTTAAAGTCACCAAAAGCCTTGCTAAAGCGTGTCTCGAACTCATCGGAGCCCAAGAGAGTGTCTAGCTCAGCACCGAACTCCACTTTGAAGATCCTTTCTTCGGTGACACCACTTCTCGCCATCCCCTGTAAAGATTCCATCACCAAAAGGATCAGCACTACAGATCTCACCGTGGGAAGGCTTGATCAGCCTTCTAAATTAACTCCCTGTAGAGAAGAAGGAAAAGGAAATGATGTCCACAACATGGAGAATGATCGCTGCAACGCTATGGAGAGAAAAGAGAAGGCGAGCAAGCCTAGTTTCAAAGTCAGCTCTAGCAGCTGGAGAGCCATAAAAGTGGCTGCGGTGCAAGGATTTCTCCTTAAGGAGCTAAAGATTCAGCAAAGCCAGCTCACCAACCAACTTGATTCCCTAGGGGGCAGACCACCAGCAGGCGAAAGCGTTCAAGCCCGTAGAAGAAAAACAAGGGTGCTGCAAGAGGTATGCTGCACTGACTTTTTCTTTTATTGATGCTTAAAAATGTCATGCAGGGGAGACCGACTCTGCATTAGCATTCAAGACCAACCTCGCATTAGCGTCTCAAAAGACCAAAGACCGGCTCCGCGTTCGGCAACAAAACCGGTTCCGCACCGGCAACTCAAGACTGGCTCTGCGTCGGCAACAAAGACCGGTTCCGGCACCGGCACCAAAGACCGGCTCTGCGTCGGCAACAAAGACCGGCTCCGCGTCGGCAACAAAGACCGACCTCCGCGTCGGCACCAAAGACCGGTCTCCGCGTCGGCAACAAAGACCGGTTCCGCATCGGCAACTCAAGACCGGCTCCGCGTCGGCAACAAAGACCGGTTCCGCACTGGCACCAAAGACCGGCTCCGCTCGCTCGGCAACAAAGACCGGTTCCACACCGGCACAGCCAAGCCCGGCTTCCGCGTCGGCACCAGAAAGCCCTGGCCAGCCAGGCACAAAGACCGACTCCGCGTCGCACCACCGGTTCCGCACCGGCACAAAGCTTCCGCGTCGGCACCAGAAAGCCCTGGCCAGCCAGGCACAAAGACCGACCTCCGCGTCGGCACCAAAAAGCCCTGACCAGCCAGGCACAAAGACCGACTCCGCGTCGGCACCAAAGACCGGCTCCGCGTCGGCAACAAAGACCGACTCCGCGTTCGGCACCAAAGATCGGCTCCGCGTCGGCACCAAAGACCCGCGAAGGCAAACAGCTGCGAAAAAGCTAAGTATACTACACTGAGAAAAAAGTCCTTTTCATTAGTGTCTAGATGCGTTACAGGAAAACCGCCAAAGACCGGTTCCGCGTCGGCACTAAAGACTGGCGCCCAGCGTCGGCACTAAAGACCGGCTCCGCGTTGGCATGAAAGACCGGTTCTACACCGGCAACTAAAGGGACGACATTGGCCTTGCCACAATGATAACGCTCACCTTTTGTGGCTCATTGCTCGAAGGAAATCCTCTATAATCTCAAACAGCCTGAATAGGCGAAGTGATGGCGTGAAAATCGGCCGCCCAGAGGATATTAACACCCCTTTCGCAGGTGATTATGCGCTCACCCATCTCAGGGGCGGGGGGCATCTGATACGGCTGGCCGATTTCTCTGGGCGATATTATTTTTTGCGCGATTTTCAAAAATGATGTGACAGTTGAACCCAGAGCCAGCCTCCAGCGCCGGCCTCTAGCGTCGGCCCCCAGCGACGTCCTTTGGCTCCGGCCCCCAGCGCTGGCCTTTGGCTCCGGCCTCCAGCGTCGGCCCCAGCGACGGCCTTTGGCTCCGGCCTGGCTACGGCCCCCAGCGCTGGCCTTTGGCTCCGGCCTCCAGCGTCGGCCTTCAGCGACGGCCTTTGGCTCCGGCCTCCAGCATCGGCCTTCAGTGACGGCCTTTGGCTACGGCCTCCAGCGCCGGCCTCCAGCACCAGCCTCTAGCGTCGGCCCCCAGCACTGGCCTTTGGCTCCGGCCTCCAGCGTCGGCCTTCAGCAACGGCCTTTGGCTCCGACCTTTGGCTACGGCCTCTAACGTAAGCCCCCAGCGCCGGCTTCTAGCGTCGGCCCCCAGCACTGGCCTTTGGCACCGTCACCTCCGGCACCTCCAAGGCCGGCACCTCGAAGATCGGCACCTCAAAGCTGCCAAGCTCCCTCGCCGTTAACAGTGCCATGCAAGTGAACAGAGCCTTGTACGTGAACAGTGCCATGCAAGCCCATCCAAGGACTTGAGCAGGGCCACGCAAGCACTCTATACTCGACACTACGAGGGACAGCTGGCTTTAACTCAACATCATCCTTCTCCCCCCAATAGCTGTACTTTGGGACCCGCACGACCCACGAGACGAGAAATCGCGAGTCCAACGTCACACGGTCCGGCGCATTCCGCCCGTCTCGGTCTCGGCGGTAGAGGCCGACAAGCGTCCGCTTGCTGCAAGGAATTCCACCTGACTTTTCAAGATCACGAACGGTCACCGAATATGATGAACCGGCAACTTCTAAGGTCGCGGACGGTTTCCAAAAGGTCAAGAGGCGTATTTATGACACGTTATTACTCGGCTGTTACCAACGAAGGGTAAGAGGGACCCCCGAACAGGTATATAAAGACCCTAATCCCCCAACGTGGAGGGGGGGGGGGGGAGAAAACTCAATCTCTACTCTTTTATTAACAAAAATTCTACTGTTCCACAAATCGCTGACTTGAGCATCAAGGGTTCTCACCGGAATCACCGGTTCGGGACTTTTCTTGCAGGCCCCCGAAAGGAGACGGTGACCCTTCTACAGCCTCGAAGGTCTGCGGAGATCCCAGCTTGTCTGGCGCTCATCGAACGTGATTTGGCAGCAATAAAACTCACAGCCACAACTCGGCCGATGATACCATCAAAACCCTAATGAACGACCACCGACTATTATTTGATCAAAAATTACCCTAGCAAATAAAGATAGCAAATTATGACGATAAGTCATGAATATTCCTTTGAATGTGTAATAGCAAATATATTAATTTAAACGTATTTCAATTATTAATTATATAAAAAATTTATTCATGTAGCATGCGTATTATAGAAATTATATGAAATGATTCATATAAACTATTTACTAAAGAGATCGGATTCGAATTGACACAAAAGAATAATCTATTTCAACTTCTTATAACTTGAAATCAAATTTTATTCTGTCTAACTCATATAAATCCATACAACACATTTGATACTAATTTAATTATAAAAATTATATATCTAAAATTACTACTAAAGTATTAATAAATAATTGTTTTCATTCAAAAAAAAAAAAGATAGAAAGAGAGAGAGAGAGGGGGAGGCAGATAATATATAGTTCCTATACAAATGACTAGTCATCATTTATCTTTACAATAAATTATTTATAGTATTTTTAACAGCATTTTTCTCATGAGGAATATCACTGCAAATATATTTAAATCAATAGCAACATGTAGCAGCATGAGTAAAATATCAAAATTTTAAAATTAATTTTTTTTTCTATCCATTCTATTTTATTGATTTTATATATTGGATAAAGATATATAAATAATTTTTAAATATAAATTAATAGGTCAAACGGATGATGCCCAAAATACTGTCCCTAGCCACAGGCTTCTTTGACTGCTGCGGGCACCCTCGTGTTTGCTGCAAGCTCAACTAAACAATATATTGGCAGTAGGAAAAGCTCTCCTGCCAATATTCCATACGTATATGATACGTAATATATATAAATATATATATATATATATATATATATATATATATATATATATATATATATGCGCAACTTCTACCGATGCACTTTGGGAATTTCTATTTGCTTGCTCTATATGTTCAGTACACCCCTTAGATTAAAAAAATATTCTAAACTATCTTTATCATTCCCTTGACCCGTCTCCTCCTCCTTCTCTCTCTATTTTCCGATACCGGCACACCCTCCCTCTTCTTCCCTCTCTTTGGCACCGTTCTTCATCCCTTCTCTCGACCCTCGTCTCCTTCTCTTCCGTTCTTGGCACCACCCCTCACTCATCCCCTTCTCTCAGCTCCAGTCTCCTCTTCACTTTCCGACTTTGGCGCCCCCCATACCTCTCCCCCCTTCTTGGTAGGGATGGCAATTTTCCCCGTTTAGCCGTTTACCCGTCCGATACCGTTTTTAACGGGTCGGGGAATCCCCGGTTTAAACGGGTTAATGGGTAACGGGGATTTTTTGTTAACAGCTAAACGGGTAAACGGCTCGGGGATGGTATTCAATGCCCCATTCCCGTTTACCCATCCCCGTCCCCGTTAGCCTTAATATAATATATTTAAATTTTAAATATCTTATATTATTTATATTAAAAAATAAAATATATATATTAAACGCTCCATCCCCGTTTACCGATTTCCATCCCCGTCTCTTGCTCTTCCTTTTTTCACGCAAGTGATGCAAACCGTCTGCTCGACTGCTCTTCTTTCTGATCTAAAATTTTGAAGAATCTGAATATCAAACCGGATAGCTCCATCGTCTACTTCGCCAATCGCTGCCCCATCGACGCCCTCCAACATCTTTATCTTTCTTTGGTATGTTCACTCTATCCTTATTTTAAAGAAAGATATCTCTATTTTCCAACTTTATCTTTTCTTTGGTATGCTCATCGCTATCCTTATTTTAAGAGATATCTGCTCATCTCTATCCTTATTTTTAAAAGAAAGATATCTCTGTTTCTAACATCTTTATCTTTCTTGGTATGCTCATCTCTATCCTTTATTTTTAAAAAGAAAGATATCTCTGTTTTAAAATTTGAATGTATTGTTTTTTACGATTGTTGTGTTGAAAATCTTTATTTTTAATTTTCCCTCTTCTTAGTTGTTTTCTTTGATCTTTCTTACTTTTGTTGATT
>UESW01001550.1:239702-336323 GCA_900491605.1 Calamus simplicifolius | reverse complement strand
AATAAATTTGTCATGATATGCTTTGGTTCGTTCTTTATAAATTTTTGAGCTCTCATATGCCTCATTTCGTAGCTCTTCTAACTCATTCAATTGAGTTTTCTATTGACACCTGCATTTTTCATATCATAATTAAATTGCTTAATAGCCCAAAATGCATGGTTCTAATTCTACAGGTAAATGACAGGCTTTTCCAAATACGAGCCTATAAGGAGACATTCCTATGGGAGTTTTAATTGCAGTACGATAAGCCCATAATGCATCATCCAAACGTTCTGACCAATCTTTCCTATCAGGTCTCACCGTTTTCTCAAGGATATTTTTAATTTCTCTATTTGATATTTCAACTTGGCCACTAGTTTGGGGATGATAAGGTGTAGCTACCTTATGAGTAATTCCATATTTATTCATTAATTTGAAGTGTCTATTCGTGAAATGTGTACCCCCATCACTAATTATAGCCCTTGGGCATCCAAAACGACTAAGGATATTATGTTGAATAAACTTGATTACAACTTTATGGTCATTGGTTCGAGTTGCCATGGCTTCAATCCATTTTGACACATAATCAACTGCCATTAGAATGTATTCAAATCCAAAAGAGGAAGGAAATGGGCCCATAAAATCAATACCCCATACATCAAAAATTTCTACAACCAAGATAGGGTTTAGGGGCATCATGTCTTTTCGAGATATATTTCCTGTTTGTTAACATTGGAGACAATTACGGCTAAATTCATGTGCATCTTTAAAAAGAGTTGGCCAATAAAACCCACTTTGCAGTACCTTTGCTACAGTTTTCTTTCCACTAAAATGTCCTCCACAGGTAAGAGAATGACAGAAGTTAAGTATACTTTTAAATTCACTCTCGGGAACACATCGCCTAATCACCTGATCTGAACAGTACTTAAATAATTCAGGGTCTTCCCAAAGTAATATTGATTTGTGAGAAAAATCTACTTTTTCTTTTTTGTCCAGTGGGAAGGTACTTTTTCTGTTGCCAAATAATTCACAATGTGGGCAAACCAGGGAAGACTGCTATGGGAAATTGAGAATAGTTGCTCATCAGGGAACTTATCTCTGATTATTTCTTTATTGTATTCCACTAAGATCCTAGAGATATGATCTGCTACCATATTTTCAGAACCTTTCTTATCTAAGATTTCTAGATCAAATTCTTGTAGTAGGAGGATCCATCTAATTAGTCTGGGTTTTGTATCCTTTTTTGATATAAGATGCCTCAACGCTGCATGATCTGAGTAAACTAAAACTTTAGACCCTAACAGATATGATCTAAACTTTTCTAGGGCAAACACAACTGCTAGTAATTCTTTTTCAGTGGTAGTATAGTTCATTTGTGCATCTGAAAGAGTTTTGCTAGCATAATAAATTACATGGGGTTCTCGATTGAGTTTCTGTCCTAGAACTGCCCCTACAGCATAATCAGAAGCATCACACATGATTTCGAAAGGTATGGTCCAATCTGGGGGCTTGATAATTGGTGCAGTGGTCAAAGCAGTTCGAAGAATGTTATAGGCTGTTAGACAATCTTTATCAAAATTAAAAGAATTATCCTTGGTCAACAGATTACACAATGGTCGAGAAATTTTACTGAAATCTTTGATGAAACGTATAAAAACCAGCATGACCAAGGAAAGATCATACTTGTTTAACTGAGGTTGGGGTGATAGATTTTATCAATTCAACCTTGGCTTTATCAACCTCAATACCTCGCTCTGAAACAATGTGTCCAAGCACAATTCCCTCACGAACCATAAAATGGCTCTTCTCCCAACTTAGGATTAAATTCATTTCCATACATCGTTTTAGTACCTTAGTCAAGTTCTCGAGGCAGCTATCAAATGATGCACCAAAGACTGAAAAATCATCCATAAATACTTCCAAAAATTGACCAATCATATCAGAAAATATGGCCAATATACATCGTTGAAACATGGCTGGTGCATTACAAAGACCAAACGGCATACGTCTAAAGGCAAATGTTTCCAAAGGGACAAGTGAAGGTGGTCTTTTCTTGATCTGTAGGAAATACTGGGACTTGATTGTATCCTGAATATCCATCTAAGAAACAAAAGAAACTTTGTCCCGCTAGCCGTTCTAGAATTGATCAATAAAAGGCAAAGGAAAGTGGTCTTTCCTAGTCACGGCATTCAACTTTCGATAATCTATACACACTCTCCAACTAGTTGATGTGCGAGTAGGAATTGATTCGCCCTTTTCATTTTTAATCACGGTAATACCTGATTTTTTAGGTACTACTTGGATTGGACTGACCCCATTGGCTATCTGAAATTGGATAAATAATACCAGCATCAAGCCATTTTACTACTTCCTTCTTAACAACATCCCTCATATTTGGATTTAGCCTTTGTTGCATGTCTCTATGTGGTTTGGCTTCAATTTTACTATGAATGTGGTGCATGCAAACGGAAGGGTCAATTCCCTTAAGATCGGCTATTGTCCATCCAATCGCCTCTTTATGTTCTTTAAGTACATCTACCAATTTATCTTCTTGCTCAGAGGTTAGGGTAGATGCAATGATTACTGGAAGGGTATCATTGGGTCAAGGAATGAATATTTTAAGTTATCTGGAAGAGGTTTCAATTCTAGTTGGGGTGTTCTTCCAGGATGGTATTAAGGACTTGGTTTAGTTGGAAGTGGTTCATATTTTATAGTCCAAGGCGGGATGGTGTCGATCTTAGGTGGTTCTAATAACATGTTTATCTCTTTGGTGTACTCATCAATATCAAGTCATCTATTCCAAAATGTGTAAGACATGTTTGTAAAGGATCCGAATCAATCAAACTTTGGAATTTCTTATCTACTACTTCCTCTATCATATTTACTTCATTTAAATCATACACAGGTGGTCCTTGGGAAGCATTAAAAATATTTAATCTCATCTTCTTGTTTCCAAAAGATACATCCATCACACCTGTTCTACAATTTATGCATGCATTAGCAGTAGCTAAAAAAGGTCTTCAAGGATGATGGGAATTTGGTTAGGATTACTACTAGATTCCATATCCAACACAAGGAAGTCGACAGGAAAATAGAATTCATCCACCTTTACTAATATATCTTCCAATATTCCACGAGGTTCTTTGACTGATCTATCTGCCAATTGTAGTGTTACTGTCGTGGGTTTCAACTCTCCAAATCCAAATAATTCATACACTGAACTTGGGAGAAGGTTTACACTCGAACCCAAATCTAATAATGCTTTCTTGATTGTGAAGTTTCCTATGACACATGATATAATCGGGGTACCAGGATCTTTTAGTTTGGTGGGTTATTTGCTGAACAACTGAGCTGACTTGCTCAGTCAAATGTATCTTTTTTGGTATTTGTATCTTGGCTTTCCATTTTTGTGTGCATAGATCCTTCAAAAAATTTGGCATAAGCTGGAACTTGCTTGATAGCATCGAGAAGAGGTAAGTTTATTTGGACTTGCTTAAATAACTCAAGCATCTCATTCATTTTTATATTCTTCTTATCTGAAGGCAAAGGAGATTCTAAAGCACTAGGGAATGGGTCTTTAGGTATGATTGCTTGATCATTGAATTCCTTTTCTTTTTCATTTCTTCTCTCTTCTGGTTTAGCCACTTCTAATTTCTAGGATGGTTCAGGTGGCTTCAATGTTTTTCCACTTCTGAGAGTCATGACTGATTTAGCATGTTCTGGGGATTTGTCAGGACTATTGGAACTCTCAAGCCATGAATTGTCCTTTCGGGTTATCGATAGGCTGACTAGGTAACTTACCCTCCTCTCTTCTACTGAATGCTGTGGCTAATTGACCTATCTGCATTTCTAGTTTTGCAATAGATTGTGTGTGGGAGTGAAGGATTTGAGTATTCATTTCTAGCCCTTTCAATGCTTGTAACACTTTATCTTCAAAAGTAGGCTGATTATTCGGTGGAGGTTGTGGGATGTTTGGATATTGTGAATATGGCATGTTTCTAAATTGGTTTCTTGGTAATTAGGTCTGATCGATGAATTGGTTACAGGTTGAGGTTTCCAAGAAAAATTTGGAAGATTTCGCCAGCCAGGATTGTAAGTATTTGAAAATGGATCATTTCCTGTTCTAGGAGCTAATCGGGTTTGGGCTTGGTGGGCTTGCTCTTGAACAAGTTCAGGAAATTGGTATGCAGCTGGGCATTCACCTATAGAATGGGTTGGACTCGAACAAATTATGCAGACCTCATGTAATTGAGTAGATAGAGAAGAGATGTTTCCAACTTGTAGAATCCGATCAAGTTTATGGGATAATTCATCTACCTTAGTATAGATATCTGTAGAATGACCTATTTCATATATTCCACATTTTTTAGGTTCTACGGGAGGGTCTCGATGAGCATCTGACATATGATGTAATGAATTCTCACTCAATGTCTCAAAGAGTTGCCAAGCTTCATGTTCATTTTTTAACATAAATGTCCCACCATATGAAGCATCAACCATTTGCCTATGCTTTTCTGATAAACCATCATAAAAGCACTGAACTAGTTGCCATTTGGGTATAGCATGATGTGGACATTTTCTAATCAGTTCTTTGAATCTCTCCCATGTCTCATGGAACATTTCTCCATCTATCTGGGAAAAACTTGTTATGGCTTTTCTAATTTGATTCGTTTTTCCTATAGGAAAATATTTCTTAAGAAATTCTCTCTGAAGATGATCCCAAGTTAAAATTATGACAGTGTCTAATGAATTTAACTAATACTTGGCTTTATCTTTTAGGGAAAAAGAAAATAACTTAAGCCTAAGTGCATCATCAGAGAAATTTTGAATCTTGACAGTTGAGCAAATTTCCAAGATTCATCTAAGTGTTTGTAGGGATCCTCATTTGTAAGTCCATAGAAAGATGGTAACATTTGGATTACACTTGACTTAATTTCATATTGGGCAGCCTCTACTGGAGGCACTTGAATGTAGGGAGAGTAGGTATACCTTGAAGGAGTGAAATACTCTTTTAACTGTCGTGGTTGATTATTTTCGTTATTAGGATCCATAATTCTGAGTCTGTTTGCTCTAATAGTTCTTTCTATCTCAGGATCTAAGGGTATAAGGTTGGGTTACAACGACCGACGACCAAGCATACACCCTACCAATGACTCTAAAGCAAATAGTTTTATTTATTTATTTATTTCTTTAATTTTTGTAATTAAGTTTCTAATTTCCTAATAAATTATGAGATGTCAATGGAAGGATTTTGAGTTTTACAGAAAATAAATTCACCTAAGTCAATCTATAGCATAGAAAATAAAATAATTATTTTGTTTATATATTTTATTTTATTTTTATAATTTTTTTTTTGTTTCCTTAAATTAATTATTTTTATGGAAGATGTCTTAGGGTTTTCTTTTAGGGTTTTTTTTTAGGTAAGTTAATTAAAAGGAAAATTTGATTAGGTTAAAATTGGATTTGTGGCAAAAAGGAAAGTAATAATTTTTTATGTTTTTATGTTAAAAAGAAATATGCAATTCTAACAATTAAGGAAATAAAATAAAGTGGCAATAACTATTCAAAAATTAAGAGAAAATTAATCTAATTTTTTATTTTTTATTATTTTTTTATTTTTAATTATTTTTAATTTTTTTTTAAATAACACACTTAAGTCTCCGGCAATGGTGCCAAAAATCTGATGCGTGTCATAGCGCAATGATTTAAACACCTTAATTTCACTATTAGAATAGCGAGAGTAAGGGATCGATTCCACAGGGACTTTAGCGATTATCTTGAAATAAACTTATAAATTTAATTAATTAAATAATTACTAGTGCAAAATAATCAAGATATGGTCTGTCTTATAAGAGCACGGTCCGTACCCGTAGATCACGGCCCGTCCCTTTAAGAATAGATCAGTCTAAAATTATTTCCACTTAAATATAATTTAATAACAATTAATCATGAATAAAAATTTTATTTTATATAAATTAAAAAGTAATAAATTCTTCATAAATCAAATCAAAGACGAGATGAAACAGACTGAAGACAGACTGAACCGGGTTGAAGACATGAACCAGCTCATGAATATATAAGATCCTCCAATCGTTCCTGGGATGCGCATAACAGAACAGCGATCTCCACAGCTGGATCAAAGTGTCTGGGAGCATAGCAGAGCACTTCTTTCCAACGAACAGAGGATGCCTTCTCCATGGCACGGCTGCAGCACGGACGACCTCCTTCTCCATGGCACGAACAGAGGCAATTCTCCTTGGAACAGAGCAATTCTACGAACGCGGAACCTACGGATGACTGCTTCACGAACCACGGATTCCTCTCTGGATTCACGGACGGCTCTAATGGCTGCTCTCCCTGCTATTTGTAGAGGCCCTGGACGCGGCCTTGACGCGGTGAGGAATCTGTTTCAAAACAGAGAGACGCAGTGGAAGCAACGAAAATAACAAAGTAAATCTGGATAAATAATCAATAAAATTCAAATTCCTTCTAAAAGAATTTAATTCTCTCAATTTGATAACTTCCAATCTAATCTATTCCTTAATTGGTGGAGGAAACTGTTAAAATGGAATCGGAGAAGAATCGTGCGGAAACAGGGAATTGGCCAAGAAAACGATGAAGTCGGGACTTGGTTTGCCGACTTCACTTTAAAATCCGTGCTAAAACAGATAAATCAATGAAAAATCAATTTCAAGCTCATCTTAAATCCGATTTGAGTGTCGTTTGCATCATTAAATCCCTAAAATCGAGCTCTTTAAGTTGATAAGATTTTATCTAAAATATTATAAAAATAAAATATTAAATAATAATAGGTATAATAAATTATTAATTAATAGGTTTAATGATAATTATTTATGCGTTTATCAGAAGGTTACTCAAAATTTTTCATGTTGTTGCAGACTGTTTGAAAAGAAACTCATCTACGTATGGATCCTCCAAAGGCTTGGAATGATCCACGAGCAACTCAATGCCAAGATTAATTTTGGAGGCACTCGGGCAGACCTGAGATGGTCGAGGCTGATTCGGCCATCGTGGGGATGCCGAGGCCGAGCGGGGTTGGCCAGGGGGGGCCTACATCGACTCGATCAGTGATGAAGATGCCTGGGCTGGTCAGGGACGATCAGGAAAGGCCGTGGTTGTGCCGACTGACACAGAGTCTGTTGGAGCCACATGGAGCCTTCTGGAGCTATCTCCATGGTCTGGATTCCATGTGAGGGGCGATCCAGCTGGATACGCAGTCGTTAGGGACTTAACCGACTTGGAGGCATCGTCGTGCCGGGACCAAGTGGTACTCTGTTAGCTGCGGTGCCGGTGATCTTTTTGAACCACCTCAGGGGTTTGTGTGCCATCTAAGGGGTGACTCGATAGGGTACAGAGCTGTTAGGATTTTAACTGACTCGGGGCATCGCCGTGCCCGGGCCGAGTGGTATCCCATTAGCCGCGATGCCGGTGAGCTCCTTTTGAACCACCTCAAGGGTTTGTGTGCCGCCTGAGGGGCAATTCGACCGGGTACGGAGCTGTTAGGGTGTTAACCGACTCGGGGGCACCGCCATGCCGGGGGCTGAGTGGTGTCCATTAGCCGCGATGCTGGTGAGCTCCTTTTGAACCGCCTCAGGGGTTTGTGTGATGCCTAAGGGGCGACTCGATTGGGTACGGAGCTGTTAGGGTCTTAACCGACTCAGGGGCACCGCCATGCCGGGGCCGAGTGGTGTCCCGTTAGCCGCGATGTCGGTGAGCTCCTTTTGAACCGCCTCAGGGGTTTGTATGCCGTCTAAGGGGCAACTCGATCGGGTACGGAGCTGTTAGGGTCTTAACCGACTTAGAGGCGTCGCCATGCTGGGGCCGAGTGGTGTCCCATTAGTCGCGATGCCGGTGAGCTCCTTTTGAACCGCCTTAGGGGTTTATGTGCTGCTTGAGGGATGACTCAACTGGGTATGAAGCTGTTAGGGTCTTAACCGACTTGGGGGCACCGCCGTGCCGGGGCCGTATGGTGTCTCGTTAGCCGTGATGACGGTGAGCTCCTTTTGAACCGCCTCAGGGGTTTGTGTATCGTCTGATGGGTGACTCGACTGGGTACGGAGCTGTTAGGGTCTTAACCGACTCGGGGGCACCGCCGTGCCGAGGGCCGAGTGGTGTCCCATTAACCGCGATGCCGGTGAGCTCCTTTTGACCACCTCAGGGGTTTGTGTACCACCTCAGGGGCGACTCAATTGGGTATGGAGCTGTTAGGGTCTTAACTAACTCGGGGGCACCACCATGCTGGGGCCGAGTGGTATCCCATTAGCCGCGATGCCGATGAGCTCCTTTTGAACCGCCTCAGGGGTTTGTGTACCGCCTGAGGGGTAGCTCGATTGGGTACGGAGCTGTTAGGGTCTTAACCGAGTCGGGGCACCACCATGCTAGGGCCGAGTGGTGTCCCATTAGCTGTGATGCTGTTAAGCTCCTTTTGAACCACCTCAGGGTTTATGTGCTGCCTGAGGGGTGACTCGACCGGGTACGGAGCTGTTAGGGTCTTAACCGACTCGGGGGCACCGCCGTGCCGGGGCCGTGTGGTGTCCCATTAGCCGCGATGATGGTGCGCTCCTTTTGAACCACCTCAGGGGTTTGTGTGCCATCTGAGGGTGACTCGACCGGGTACGGAGCTGTTAGGGTCTTAACCGACTCGGAGGCACCGCCGTGCTGGGGGCCGAGTGGTGTCCCATTAGCCGCGATGCCGATGAGCTCCTTTTGAACCACCTCAGGGGTTTGTGTGCCGCCTCAGGGGCGACTCGACTGGGTACGGGGCTATTAGGATCTTAACAGACTCGGGGCACGGCCATGCCGGGGCCGAGTGGTGTCCCATTATCCGCAATGCCGGTGAGCTCCTTATGAACTACCTTAGGGGTTTGTGTGCCACCTGAGGGGCGACTCGACTGGGTACAGAGCTGTTAGGGTCTTAACCGACTCGGGGGCACTGCCGTGTCGGGGCCATGTGGTGTCCCATTAGCCGTGATACCGGTGAGCTCCTTTTGAACCACCTCAGGGGTTTGTGTGCCGCCTGAGGGGTGATTCGATCCGGTATGAAGCTGTTAGGGTCTTAACCGACTCTGGGGCACCGCCGTGCCGGGGCCAAGTGGTGTCCCGTTAGCCACGATGCCGGTGAGCTCCTTTTGAACCGCCTCAGGGGTTTGTATGCCACCTGAGGGGTGACTCGACCGGGTACGAAGCTGTTAGAGTCTTAACCAACTCGGGGGCACTGCCATGCCGGGGCCGAGTGGTGTCCCATTAGCCGCAATGCCGGTGAGCTCCTTTTGAGAGACATGGTCCTTGGATGCAAGGGAAAGTAGGCTGTGGCATCAGAAGGGACCTCTTATTGCTTATGCCCCAGGGGATACATCATTGATAATATTGGTGGAGGTTATCCGCATTCCAGGTACGCAGAATGGTTGTCCGTTGAGTTCTTCTAGTCTGTATGCCCCCCGGTGGAGTGTCTCGGTGACACGATAAGGACCCTCCCAGTTGGGGGATAGCTTGCCTCCCTATGTAGGCTTGGAAACCTCAGCTTTCCTCAAAACTAAGTCTCCACGGCAAAAACATTGAGACGAACTCGAGCATTGTAGTATTGGCCGCTTTCTGACGAAAGTCGCCATGCGCAGCCTCGCCCGATCGTGTGCCTCATCGATGAAGTCCAAATTAGCCCGGATCAGCGTGGAGTTGTTTTCCTCATTGAAGGACTCCACACACTGACTGGGCAGTCCGATCTCGATGGGAATGACAGCGTCGGATCCGAAGGCAAGACTGAAGGGAGTCTCGCCCGTCGGGGCCCTGGGGGTCGTGTGGTAGGCCCATATCACACTGGGGAGCTCCTCCACCCACCGACCTTTGGACTCGTCTAGCTGGGTCCTGAGTCCTCTGAGGATAGTGCGGTTCATGACCTCGGCCTCTTCGTTGGTCTGGGGGTGGCCGACAGAGGTAAATCGGTGATGAATGCCTAGCTTGTCACAGAAGGCTTTGAATGCTTCATTATTAAATTGGCGGCCGTTGTCGGTGACGAGGGTGTGAGGTAGGCCAAAACAGAATATGATCGACTTCCAGAAGAAGGCTTTGACTTTGCTTTCAGTGATCTTGGCCACTGCCTCGACCTCGACCCATTTTGTGAAGTAGTCGATGGCGACTAGCAAGAATCTCCGTTGCCCTAAAGCTGGGGGGAATGGCCCGAGGATGTCCATTCCCCATTGAGCGAAAGCCATGGGGCTGAGAGCGGATTCAGCGGGGTAGATGGTTGATGTTGGATGTGTGCATGGCGCTGGAAACCATCGCATTTTTGAACTAATTTAGCCGCGTCCTCCCTCATAGTGAGCCAGAAGTATCCCTGACGGAGAGCCTTTTGGGCTAAGGATCTGCCCCCCAGATGATTTCCACAGACGCCCTCGTAGATTTCTCTGAGGATGTAGTCGGCATCGGCGGGTCCTACACACTTGAGCAGGGGGTAGGAGAACGACCTTCTGTATAGACATCCGTCGAGGAGGATGAATTTGGAGGCCCTCCACTTGAGCAGTCTGGCTTCGTTGCGGTCGTCAGGGAGAGTGCCATCGGTGAGATAGCGGACGTAGGCATCCATCCATGTGCGCTCTTGGGTGAGCGGAAGGATTTCCTCACACCCTCTATACTGGGCCTTTCTAAATATTCAATGTAAGCATCCCTTGCCATACCGTCGGCAGAGGTAGCCAGACGAGAAAGAATGTCGGCCTTAGCATTTTACTCTGGAGAATGTAACTGATACTGAAGTAAGGTAATGAGGAGGTCATGAGCTGAACCTTGCTCAAGTACTGAGTCATAACATGGTCACGCGCCTCATATTCTCTGTTGATTTGCCCGGAGACGAGTTGCGAGTCCGTGAAAGCTCTGAGATGCCTTATTCCAAACTCCTGGGCTAGCCTTAATCCAGCCAGCAGGGCCTCGTACTCAGCTTGATTGTTGGTGGATTCGAATAGGAACCGCAGGGCGCACTCCATCCTCTCTCCTCTGGCCCGACAAGAATGAGGCCAGCGCCGCTTCCCTGAGAGTTTGATGCGCCCTCCATATGAAGGATCCAAGTTTCTCCATTGCCGTTTGTTCGGGCTCGTGCTGTTCCTTGGTAACCTCCTCAGTCGCCTCCTCCGCCCAAGTGCATTCAACTAAGAAGTCAGCTAAAACTTGGGACTTCAGAGCCGGTCGTGCCTGAAAGGAGAGGTCGAACTCTCTTAGCTTGATGGCCCACTTAGCAAGTCGGCCCGAGGTATCCGGATGAGCCAGGATGGCTCGAAGGGGTTGGTCCGTGAGCACCACGATAGGATGGGCTTTAAAGTACGGGTGGAGGCACCGGGCAAAATTATCAGGGCGAAAATAACTTTTTCTGTTTGGAGTACCTAACTTCTACGTCATGGAGGACCTTGCTCACATAATAGATGGGTCTTTGGGTTTTGTCGGCGTCGAGATGCACCAGGACTGAGCTAACGGCTTCCGAAGAAGCAGCTAAGTAGAGGAAGAGACTTTCCCTGTCTCTTGGCTTGGATAGGAGCGGTGGAGAGGACAGGAACGCCTTCAATCCGTCGAAGGCTCTCTGGTAGTCGTCCATCCATTCGAAGCTGTTCATCTTCCGCAGGGCCTTGAAGAAGAGCAAGCATCTCTCGGCTGATTTGGAGAGGAAACGACTCAGAGCCGCTACTCTCCCCATCAGCCGTTGCACTTCCTTTTTGCTGGACGGCGGCCTTATGTCGAGTATGGCACTGATCTTCTTTGGGTTTGCCTCGATCCCCCGCTGGGTCACCATAAAACCCAGGACTTGCCTGCCGTGACCCCGAAAGCACACTTCTTGGGGTTCAGCTTGACTTAGAAATGACGGAGGTTGTTGAAGGTTTCCTCTAAGTCGGAAACGTGATCGGAGGCGCGAGTGCTCTTTGTCAGCATGTCATCTACATAGACCTCCATATTTTGGCCTAGCTGATCTTGAAACACTCTGTTCATCAACCTTTGGTAAGTTGCCCCCGATTCTTGAGGCCGAAAGGCATCACTTTGTAGCAATAAATGCCTTTCTCCGTCACAAAGGATGTGTGCTCTCGTCACTAGGGTCCATCCTTATCTGATTATATCCAGAGAAGGTGTCCATGAAGCGAGGAGCTCATGCCCGGAGGTGGAATCCACCAGCTGATCTATCCTTGGTAGGGGAAAGCTGTCTTTCGGACACGCCTTATTGAGGTCGGTGAAGTCGATACATATTCTCCAGCTCCCGTTTGCCTTTCGCACCATGACCACATTAGCTAGCCAGCTAGGGTAGTGTGCCTCCGGATGTGACCGGCGCTGAGCAGCTTGTTGACTTCCTCATCGATAGCCTTTTATCGATCAGGAGTGAAGCTTCTCTTCCTTTGGCAGATTGGACAGTGCCGTGGGTCAATGTTGAGTTTGTGGGTGATCACTCCCGGAGGGATGCCGGGCATATCAAACGCTGATCAAGCGAAAACGTCCGAATTAGCCCACAGAAAAGCCAAGAGGTGCTCCCGATCCTCTGGGGGAAGGAGTCCGCCGACCCGGACGGTCTTCGCCGGGTTGTCTCCCAGAGGGAAAGTTAAGAGGTGCTCTATTGGTTCTCCTCCCTTGCTGGAATCTCTGGGATCGGGTGCTTCTAAAGTTGATTCAGCTTCCAAAGGACTTGATGCCGCGTGATAATAGGGTAGGACCGGGCTGGTCTCACCGCGCATCTCCCCGACTACTTCACTAGTGGGGAACTGCACCAGTAAACGTCGGGTGGAGATAACTGTATCCAAAAGGTTGAGACCTGGATGCCCGAGAATGGCATTGTAAGCCAAGGGGACCCTTATGACCAGGAATTTCATGATCACTGTGCTTTGGCATGGCGGCGTTCCGGCTGTCACAGGCAAAGGTATCTCGCCTTCAACCCTCACTGAGTCCTCGATGAACCGACCAACGGGACCGCCATAGGCTGAAGGGAGTCCAAAGATAATCCCATCCGAACAAAAGCGTCGTAAGTAAGGATGTCAGCTGAGCTGCCACTATCAACTAATATCCTTTTTATAGGGTGCTTGCGATCGTCATGGAGACGATGACGTCTTCATTGTTTATATTTTCACAACAGCAGATCCCCCCTCAGGAATTATATTATTCGTCGCCTCCTCCCCTCTTGGCCTCTTAGATGCGGAGGCCACTCCCCAAGACACCATTTCAACTGTCCGCTCAGTGGGGGCATTATCGACCGTGGCCTGAACAGGTGGAGGCCCTATGAGGGCTGGTAGCGGCTGCGGAGCCTTCTGAACATACTTGCCGAGGTAGCCTCGCTGAATGAGCTCCTCGATGGCCTGTTTCAAGCTGTAGCAGCTGTCAGTGTCATGGCCATAATCCGGTGGAATCGGCAGTAACGGCTTTTGTCGCGGGGAGGACCTTTCTTCATGGGAGGAGGGCGCTGGATGTAAGGCTTGCCCTCGATCTCCATCAGGATGTGGGATCGAGGGGTGAGAAGAGGTGTGAGCTTGCTCTCGTCGGGGACGGGACTTCAACGCCTATTGTCGGATCGATGAGGTGGGTCTGACGCCGGTGTCGAGGATGTCCACTCGGCTCAGGGCGAGCGGGCTTGTGGCTGGAGCTCCTTAAAGATTCTCGGTGGGTGAAGTCAGCTTCATCCGCACGGATGTACTTTTGAGCCTGGAGAAGGAGGTCGGAGTAAGAACTCGGGGGCTTTTTATCTAAGGAAAAGGTGAAGCGGGATGGGAGGAGTCCCCGCTTTAGCGCCAACATCGCTACCGCGTCATCGAGATGATAAACTTCGAGGGCGGCAGCCTTGAACCGGGACACAAAGTCCCGCAGCGGCTCCCCTCCTTCTGGTGCATGAAGAAGAGGCTGTCCGCTACCCTTGGAATCCATCGGTAAGCATCGAAATGTGCCAGAAAGGCCTTCTTTAGCTCTCGGAAGGAGTCGATGCTGTGAGGGGGCAGGCGCGAGTGCCATGCGCAAGCGGCCTTCCATAGAGTGGCAGGAAAGGCTTTGCAGAGAAGGGCCTCCGAAGCGCCCTGGACTTGCATCATTGCTTTATAACTCTCGAGATAGTCAAGAGGATCTATCGTACCGTCATACGGGTCTACTTAGGGGAAGCAGAATCTGGAGGGGACAGGTGTCAAACTCTTCCTTCGGTTGATGGTTGATTTTCCTGGTGAGCTCATCCAGCCGCCTGTTGTACTCATCCAAGCGCTCCTCCGCCTATTGATTTTCCTGGCGGCTGATTATCGGAGCCCTCCGAGATGGCTCGGAGGAGGAAGAAGAAGAAGAAAAAGAAGGGAAGGACGCGGGAGCTGGGACTTCTGCTTTGGTTCCTCCTAATGATGCGGCTTGGGAGGAAATTTGCTAGGGGCACGATCAGGGGACCGTGGCCATTTAAGGGGCTCATGGCAAGGCTTCCTAGGGGAAGCCGGGCGACGACCGGCCTCTCACCGAGGAGAGCCTCCTCGTGCCGACTGCTGACTGGCGGGGGGAGCGGTCTGGTGTTGGGTGGCCATGGACTGTTGCTGCTGGAGTCCATGGACCATAGCGGTGAGAGTTTGGACTTGCTGGGTGAGAGTCGCTAGCCGCTCCGTAGTTTGGACGGCTACATCCGATGGTGGACAGGTGATGGGAGGATCGGTAGCAGGGGGATTGGCCTCCTGCTACCTAACTGGCGGGGGGAGTCCCGCTGGACAGCTGACGGAAGCATCCTGAGCTTGTGTCACCACCATGGCTTCAAGAGGAAAAGAGGGGGGGTAGAGTTCGCCGAGATGTAGCACAGGGAAACATTGAAATATTTGCTGCGTCAACCCCCTTCCTGGCACGCCAATCTGATGATGCCCGATCACTGGTCCTGAACGTCGGGAAAAGGAAATGGATTGATTCTTGAAACTTTGCTCCGCCAAGTTGCCTGCAAAAAAGTCCTAGGACCGGAGGGATTCTCCGGTGGGACCCTCCGACACTCAAGTTAGCAATCGAGGTCATAGTTGAGGAGGAGCTTGAATGAGCTCTTTTTAGAGAAAAAGTGTTCCCAGGGAGGAGGGATTCCTCTCTGAGTGCTAAGATAGTGATTCCTTGGGGTTATCGCTCATACCTGATTATTGAGTGGATTCACCTTCTTATAGGGGTTGACACTTGCATGACCACGTGGATTCCGTGAAAAAGGAATGTCCGCGGAGTTTTGGGAGTTGTGTGAATCTGGGCTGGTTGGTGGGTCCTGTCCCATCAGAGAGGGAGAAAACGGTGGTTGGTGGGCTACATCCCATCAGCTAGTGGGGACTATTGGGTAGTTGGGTCTAGTCCCATCAGCGGCGTGGCCAGTGGGTAGCTGGATCTGGCATTGTTAGGCAGCGTGGGTCAGGAAGGTGGCATCTTGAACTACCAGGGCCATGCTGGGGCTGATTTGGAGGGAACGGGGGCATTTCGACTCTCCCAAGAGAGCCGAGGCTGAGCCGGGTCGACCGGGGATGGCCGGGGCCAACCTCACTGAACAGGAAGTGCTGGGGCGGGGCCAACCAGGAATGATCAGGGCTGACTCGGCGGGCTGGAGCTGCCGGAGCTGAGCGGGACCAACCAGGAATGGTCGAGGCCGAGCGGGGCCGACCAGGAATGGTCGGGGCCGACTCGGCAGGCCTAGGGTTTCCAGGGCCGAGCGGGGCCGACCAAGAATGGTCGGGGCCAACTCGGCAGGCCTAGGGCTGCCGGGGCCGAGCGAGGCCGACCAGGAATGGTCGGGGCTGACTCTATGGGCCTGGAGACGCCGGGGCCAAGCGGGGCCGACCAGGAATGGTCGGGGCTGACTCGGCAGGCCTGGAGCTGCCGGGGCCGAGCGGAGCCGACCAAGAATGGTCAGGGCCAATTCGGCGGGCTTGGAGACGCCGGTGCCGAGCGAGGCCGACCAGGAATGGTCGGGGCTGACTCGGTGGGCCTAGAGACACTAGGGCCGAGCGGGGCCGACCAGGAATGGTTGGGGCTGACTCGGCGGACCTAAAGGCGCCAGGGCCGAGCGAGGCCGACCAGGAATGGTCGGGGCCGACTCGGCGGGCCTGGAGCTGTCGAGGCCGAGTGGGACCGACCAGGAATGGTCGGGGCCGACTCGGCGGTCCTGGTCGGCCCCGACTCGGCGGGCCTAGAGACGCTGGGGCCGAGCGGGGCCGACCAGGAATGGTTGGGGCTGACTCGGCGGACCTGGAGACGCCGAGGCCGAGCGAGGCCGACAAGGAATGGTCGGGGCCGACTCGGCGGGCCTAAAGCTGCCAGGGCCGAGCGGGGCCAACCAGGAATGGTCGGGGCCGACTCGGCAGGTCCGGAGATGCCGGGACCGAGCGGGGCCAACCAGAAATAGTCGGGGCCGACTCAGCGGGCCCGGAGACGTCGGGGCTGAGCAGGGCCGACCAGGAATGGTCAGGGCCGACTCGGCGGGCCTGGAGACGCCGGGGCTGAGCGGAGCCGACCAGGAATGGTCGGGGCTGACTCGGCGGGCCTGGAGCTGCCGGGGCCGAGCGGGGCCGACCAGGAATGGTCGAGGCCAACTCGATGGGCTTGGAGACGCTGGGGCCGAGCGAGGCCGACCAGGAATGGTCGGGGCCAACTCGGCGGGCTTAGAGACGCCGAGGCCGAGCGGGGCCAACCAGGAATGGTCAGGGCCGACTTGGCAGGCCTGGAGCTGCCGGGGCGCATTAATGTTTTGGTTTTTTCGAAATTGTCCTTGTGACTACACCAGCCACGTCAAGCTCCAATCTTTTCCTTCTCATTATATTCACTTGCCTTGGAAATAGAAATATCTCCTTCGATTAATTTATCTGCAATCATATTTTTTTTTCTTTTTCTTGATAAATTAACTACTTGATCAACTGATATTATAGATTCAACAAATTTTTTCGTTATTTTTCTTTAGCAATATTGTCAAATATCTCAGTAATATGCTTGTCCACATTACAATAGCTTAGATTTGGTTCTTTTACTTCTTTAGCTGCAACACTCTTCTTATATTCCTCAATTTGATTCACTAAGTAATTAGATTCTATTGTCATTATTGTTTTCTCCTTTGTTTCTTCTTCAGTAATTGTAAGAACCTTATGTAGTTTGACCTTAATAGAAAATTTCTTTTATAGTGTACGATTATTGACTATTATTATAGTAGAAATAGGATAGGAGATTGAAGTATAGTACTTGTTTGCCTGAAAAGTTGGTTTGTAAGTATAACTCTTGAGTTATTTGCAATAGTTAATAGGTAGGTGCTTTTCTTTCAATATTACGCACATGGTATATGCCAAGTAGTAATAGATTTAAAACAGTTATAAGTAGCATATTCAATTGCCTTCCATCAAATTTAGCTTTTCTCCATCGAGCTTATTTTTAACAAATTTCATGCTTCTTTGACCAGTCAGTTTATAATAGTTGAGATATTCTTCAATAGATAAAATCCAATTTATAAAAGCTTTAGGCTCTAGGTTACCTTAGAAATTAGATATCTCAAGTTGAATTCTTCTATAGATATTTTCATTAATATCATATATTCTTGATTGAGCTTTAAAGGTTCGTGAGATAGGGTTGGCATGCCGGTAGGTGATAGGTTCAGTTGTCATCCATTGAATACTGACCAATATCTTATCCATGTGTTGTTCTAATTGATCATATTGTTGCTCCATCCGAGTGATACGATTTATTTATTTTTAGTTGACAATGCCAATAGCACTGTTGCATGCATGTACCATAGGTGGCAATGTATGACCACTATGCAGCGAATAAAAATAGGACAGCTATTATCTGATTCCAATGTTATTTTGGAAATTTTTAAATTGGAACAAAAATTGGACAGTTATTCCCTTATTCCAATGTTATTCTCTTGACTATTCTTCTGTTTGGGGACTTTTGTGCATCTCTGTGAAGCATTGAGGGAAAGCAAGGAGAGAGGCTGACCTTTCAATTTCAGAGCAAACATGGCTATCGGGCAAGATGGAAGAATGTGGTTGGTGGATTCTAAATTAGAATTGCAGTCATTGTGAGGTCCAATTTTTATCTCAGAAGCAAATGTGAGAATCTATTTGAACATTGTTTAGGATCAGATTGGCAGCTGAGCAAGTGTTTCATTGTTGCCATGGATGCACCAATTCCATCTACTGAAGCTGATGCAAGAACTGTTGGAAAAAATTTTTGATCTTGCAAAAAATCTCTTCCTATAAATTGCTAGAAATTTATTATAGAAATTTAAATGCATAAATCAAGTAAAAAACAAAACAAGATATGTGAATCAAACCAGACCTAAGCATCAAATTTTTGCTCCTTTGTGCAGGTTGTTGGCGATCTGTCCTCAAGGTACAACGACCGACCCGGCTCGATCCGATCCTCTTACCACGAGCACGATCGTGTGGAGGTGCAACACAATAATTACGCCATGAAAATAGAAATGATGCCTATGAAAATAAAAATAAAATGAGATGGGACTATTCTACTATTGATACATTCCTCAATTTGCGGCTCGGCCCAGCTCGGCCCATAATGACCTTAAAGGCCTAATAGCCATTGGTCCCGTTAAAAATGGCTTAATAATTTAATTATTTAAGTCGCTTCTGGACGTTCACAAACGTTGGCGAGCTTTCAAAAAAAAAACGCTCAATTCATTAAAACATTTTTCAACAAGAACTGGTAGACTTTGACGAGTCTAATATTGGGGACCTAAAGCAGTTTCATGATTTCCTTTTATCGTTATCCAGATTTAGCAACAATTTCCAGTACTTGTCAGAATAATTGCCTTATGCTGTTGGTTTCAAACTCTTGTCCATGCCTTGCACTGCGTTACACTGACCGGTGGCATCCATGTTTTTTCAAGGAGGTGGCTGCCAGATTGCTTCAGAAAGCTTATGCTGGTGGTACGGCAATGAGAAAGTTATTATGCCGATAAGAACAGTATGAGTTAGGAATAGCGTAGCAGAGCAGTTACGATTGTTCTGATAGGACTTACGATTATATTAGCAGACTTTAGAGTTGTTTTGTTAGCAGATTTAGTATAAATTTAGTATTGCAAGGTGTAATTGTAGAATTGACAACAAGAACAAAGAGTTAATTAGCAAACAGATGACAGCAAGTTCTCAAGAGGAAAAGAAATAAAAAAAACTTAAGAAATATACATCAATCAACTTAGATGCAATACACTTGAAATTACAGAACAATCAAGCCAAAGCAAGATGCTAAGACTATTAATGAAATAAAACAAGCATGAAGTTTGCACAACGATTTAAATCTCAGTGGATGTGGAGCAGAGAAAATGATGAACCAACCAACGAAGGCAGATCCATCCGGCCGCCTTCCCTTCCCTTTGACCCAACGAAGGATCCGAATCTACTCTCGCTATCTTCTACCTCATCTACTTGCATTGAAGTTGATAAATAATGAATGATTTTGAGCTAGTCTTCATCCCTCCCTCCGCTTAGTCTCCCTTGAAGTCTCCTCTCCGGTGGGGAACAACCGTGAACCAACGATTAAAGGTGCATTGTGCTCCGCTGCGTCGCATCGGGCAGGAATTTAGTTCATATGACTATAAAAAGAATGTGCACTGTGAGCGATTCAGAACTGGATGATGATATTTTAGAGAGTAAACAGAGAAATGTAATAAATTTTTAAGCTGATGGACCTAAAAAAAAAGCGTCAGTATGGACAAATCATAGCAGAAGGGACAACTAAAAAATAATAAAAACAAGAGTGGAAGTAAAAATGGAAAAAACCTTCTAGTTCTCCACTTCACCACCTGTTGATACATGGATGAGAGGAATTTAAAGTTTTAACATCTCTGTTTGATGTTCCTAGATCATGTTCTTAACATCATTATGTAAAAAAAAGTCTAGCGCATCTTTTGAACTATGATTTAAATTTTAAAAGAACAAAAAATCTATAAAAATACAAAACTGTTAACATATTTTTTCTATTGGAACAAAATTTAAAAGCAAAGAAATGGCAGCGGAAACAAAAAAATAAAGAGGGAAGGTGACGCACCAACAAAGGTAGTTCACCACTAGATGGAGCTGAAGTCAACACTTCAATTGTGACCAATGCAGCATGCTAACCCAAATAGACCAAAAAAATTGGCAACCAAGGTACATATTTTGCTGCTTTCTTCTCCAGCTTCAGCCTCCCTTCTATCCTCTTCCTCTTATCCATCTTCTTCTAGCATGATCTCATGCACCCGGATATGAGCAATCTTGTGCCAGTCCTCTCCCGTCTCCCTCTTGCAATGCTTTGCTAATTGGGGGCAACCGTGTTAAAAGATAATGGTTGTTAGTTTGTTAGAGTTAGTTTTTAAATAATGAGCCTATCTTTTATGATTTGATAGGATAGTTTTAGATGGATAAGATCATAAGAGGATTATGCTTATATGTAGAAACAAGAAATAATATTTATATGGTGATGTGCTTAATGAAACGAAATAGAAAAATTTTATTATTGAGAGAAAACCCTTCTTCTTCCTTGATTTCCCTTTCCAAAATAATCTGAGTTGGAAACAATCCCAACAAAAATTGGTATCAGAGCCTAGTTCGAAGTTTAACGAGGGATGATCGGCCGTGATAAAAAAGTTTGGTGACGGCGAGGAGGACGAGAAGACCAAAGCCAGCAGTCTTTCCCTTCCACGCGTAGCCGACGAGTTCTTCCACTAGGTTCTTTCATCCTGAAATTTCCTCTTTCCAAAGTAATAAAAAAAAATATCGGTGACGTGCTTGAAGCCATCAAAAGCCTGGTTCTTCGATTCTATTAAAGCAAAGTCGTGAAAGTCGTGAAAAAAAAAATCCAAATAAAGATTTCACAATCTTCTCCGTCTCTTCCTCACCTTTCGTCGTCTGCATCACCAATCCTCCTCAAACGATCTCTTGAAGAGGTCGTGATTGCCGCTGCCAAAGAGATCGATCGCCATCTCTAGGAAAAATAGGGAGCATCTACCTTTGGAATCGTCATCAGGTCAAAAAAAAAACGAAGCCAACAAAGCCAACCGGAACGAAGCCATCCCTCTCCAATTTTTTTTTTCTTCTGCCATCTTTCACCAGAACGTCTCCTCCAAAGCAGCAGCAAAAAAAAAAAAAAAAGTGAAAGGAGATTTTGATTGCCCAGGGGTTTGACTTTTCTAAAGAAGTATTTTTTTTTGGCATTAGGGAATAGTTTCCAAGGTACATATCCTTTTGACAGCAAGTGGGTCTTTGGAGCATTTTTTTTCTAAAAAAAAAGCCCAAATCTTAGCAAGAAGAAGGCCTGTGGTTGGTTGTCTTGGCGTGAGGGGCTACAAGGGATGTTTTCGTGGGGAAGAAGCATCAGTTCTAAAGGCTTATCCCATGAGGTGATCAACAAAGAAATAGTAAAGAAAAAATTGCTACAAAAAATTTATGGCAACCCCAAGCAATATTGATATGAATATTCATCAACTTTCTATCCCTATTTTTGATAAAGAAAATTATGATTATTGAAGCATCAAGATGAAAACCCTTTTTATTTCATAAGAAGTATGGGATCTAGTTGAGAACGGGTATGAAGACCCAGTTAATCCAACAAATAATCAGAAGGAGCAACTGAAGGACTACAAAAAGAAGGATGTCAAAGCCCTGTTCTTTATCCAACAAGCTATCTGAGAAAAATTTTCCCAGAATTATTAGAGCCATCAAATCAAAGGAGACATGGGATATCTTGCAGGAGGAATTTCAAGGCAACATAAAGGTAAGAGCTATCAAACTTCAAACTCTAAGAAGAGAACTAGATAATTTGAGAATGCAAGAAAATGAAAAATTGAAGGATTACTTCTCCAAAATCATGGAGACTATTAATCAAATGAAGAGCTATGGTGAAACCATCACCGAGCGAAGAATATGTGAGAAAATCTTGGCAGTTTATCTCCAAAATTAGATACAATAGTTGCAATTGTTGAAGAATCTAAAAATCTTTCTGATTTAAGTGTTCATGAATTGATGGGATCTCTTGAAGCTCATGAGCAAAGATTGTTTAGGAAAAAAGAATCATCAATTGAAAGTGCCTTTTAATCTAAACTCAAAGTGGTTGATAAAAATTCTCAAAAAGAATCACCTAGTCATGCTCCAGTCAAAAGAGAGTCATTCAGAGGTGAAAACCAAAATAGAGGAAGAGGAAGAAATATGAAAGGAAGAGGTAGAGAAATACAAAGAAATAATTTCTCAAGAAGGCAATATGATGAGAGCACTCAACAAAGGTGCAATATATGTAAAAGGTCTTCTCATGCTGAAAAAGATTGCTGGTTTAGGGGAAAACCCCAATGTTATAATTGCAAAAAGTTTGGACATGTTCAAAAAAGATTGCAGATACAAAGCAAATGAACAAGCACACTTCTCAGAAGAAAATAAAGGTCAGCAAAGCACACTATATGCATGTCAAACAGCAGAGGAGCAAAGTAATAATATGTGGTATCTTGATAGTGGTTGCAGCAATCACATGACTGGTGACAAGTCTATTTTTGTGGATATTGACAGTTCTTCAATTTCACAAGTGAAGATGGGCAATGATGCATTAGTCCAAGCAAGAGGCAAAGACACAATTGAAATCAATACCAAGAAAGGAAGAAAATTCATTCATGATGTTTTACTTGTTCCAGATTTGAAGCAAAATCTCTTTAGTGTTGGACAGCTGATTAAGCATGGGCATATGGTACACTTTGAAGATAATGTTTGCAAGTTATATGATAGGGATGAAAAAGCAACTTATGGCAAATATCAAGATGAAGAAAAATAGAAGTTTTCCTCTTATTTTGCACTATGCAAAGAATGCTGCATGGAAGATGGAGGTAAATGATGAATCATGGTTATGGCACAAAAGGTTTGGGCACTTGAATTTTCAAAGTTTAAGAAGTTTACATCAAAAGAATATGGTGTATGGTCTACCAGCAATACATGACAAGGAAGAACGTTGTGAAGGATGTGCACTTAGAAAATAACATAGAGAGGCATTTCCAAAAGAGCATGTATGGAGAGCCAAAGCACCATTGGAGCTTATTCATACTGACATATGTGGGCCTATGAAAACTCCTTCTCATGCAGGTAACATCTACTTCATTATTTTTATTGATGACTATTCAAGGATGATATGAGTATATTTTATGAGACATAAATCAGAGGCATTTCTTATCTTTAAGAAGTTTAAAAATTATGTGGAAAGACAAAGTGGGCATTATATCAAGGTGCTGAGAAGTGATAGAGGTGGTGAATACAATTCAAATGAATTTGAGAAATTTTGTGAAGATGATGGTATACAAAAACAATTGACTATTAGCTATACACCAGAGCAAAATGGTGTTGCAGAAAGAAAGAATCGTACTGTTGTTGAGATGTCTAGATCTATGCGCAGTTTATCTGATGAATAGATGTCCAACAAAAGCTCTTCAAAATATGACACCATTTGAAGCCTGGCATGGTAGAAAGCCTTCAGTGAAGCATTTCAAAATCTTTGGATGTGTGTGCTATGCACATATTCCAAAGGAAAGGAGGCATAAACTTGATAAAGTTAGTAAAAAATGTATCTTTGTTGGATACAGTTCTAAATCAAAAGGTTACAGACTTTTCAGCTTGAAGCAAAATCAAGTGATCATAAGAAGAGATGTTATTTTCAATGAGAAAGTTGCTTGGGATTGGAAGCAAAAGAAAGTTGAAGAAAATATTATTCCTCTTGATGAAGAAATTCATGATGCTCAAAATGAAGAACATGAGGTTGAAGGTTCACCACAAACTACTTCAAGTTCAAGTCCATCTTCAAGTTCTACTCCTATAAACATGAGAAGGTTAAGTGACATTTATGCTTCTTGTAATTTCTGCATGATTGAGCCTGAAACTTATGAAAATGCTATGCATGAAGAAGTGTGGAACAAGGCAATGCAAGAAGAAATCAATATGATTGAGAAGAACAAAACTTGTGAATTAGTGAAGAAACCAAGTGATAAGGAAGTCATTGGCTTGAAGTGGATCTACAAAACAAAACACAATCCAGATGGCACCATTCAAAAACACAAAGCAAGATTAGTAGCAAAGGGATACTCTCAATTACCTGGTATTGATTATCAAGAAACTTTTGCACCTATTGCTAGACATGATACAATTAGAACTCTTATTTCTATAGCAGCTAATAAAAGTTGGAAACTACATCAACTAGATGTAAAGTCTACATTCTTGAATGGAGTATTAGAAGAAGAAATTTATGTTGAACAACCTCAAGGCTTCATCATCAAAGGTCAAGAAAACAAGGTATACAAGTTAAAGAAAGCATTATATGGGCTGAAGCAAGCACCTAGAGCATGGTACTATCAAATTGACACCTACTTCAATGAAAAAGGTTTTCTAAAAAGTCCAAGTGAACCAACACTTTATGTGAAGAAGCAAGGTAATGATATTCTCATTGTCTCTCTTTATGTTGATGATTTAATTATTACTGGTAACAATGAGAATATGATCTTGACTTTCAAAAATGATATGATGAGAAGATATGAAATGAATGATATGAGTTTGCTTCATTATTTTTTGGGAATTGAAATAAGTCAAAGAAAAGATGGTATATTTATCAGTCAAAAGAAGTATGTAGAAGGCATTCTCAAAAAATTCAACATGGAAAATTGCAATAGTGTGGAAACACCTTTTGTGGTAAATGATAAGTTGATGAAAGAAGATGAAAGTGGTGAAGCAAATGAACAATTATACAGAAGTATTATTGGAAGCTTATTATATCTAACAATTATAAGGCCAGACATAATGTTTGCATCAAGTTTACTTTCCAGATTTATGCAAAGCCAAGTAATATTCACTTTGGACAAGAAAAAAGAGTCTTGAGATACATCAAAGGTACTACAGATTATGGGATCATATATGAAAGAAACAATAATGATATGATGAAATTAGTTGGATTTTGTGATAGTGATTGGGCTGGAAGTATTGATGACATGAAAAGCACGTCAGGATATGCATTCTTTTATGGATCAGGTATCATATCTTGGGCATCCAAGAAGCAAGATACAGTGGCATTATCTTCTTCTGAAGCAGAATATGTTTCAACAACTTTGGCAGCTCAACAAATAATTTGGTTGAGAAGAATACTTGAAGATATGGGTGAAAAGCAAGAAGAAGCTACTACTCTGCTATGTGATAACAAATCTACTATTTCTATGACAAAGAATCCTATATATCACAGCCGCACCAAGCATATCAAAATCAAGTATCATTTCATTAGAGATGTGGTAGAAGAAAAAGAAATTGAAGTCAAGTATGTGAAGACTGAAGACCAAATTGCAGACATCTTCACCAAGGCACTATCCAAGGAGAAATTTATTCACTTTAGAGATCTCATGGGTATCCAAGAACAACCATTAAAGTGGAGTGTTAAAAGATAATGGTTGTTAGTTTGTTAGAGTTAGTTTTTAAATAATGAGCCTATCTTTTATGATTTGATAGGATAGTTTTAGATGGATAAGATCACAAGAGGATTATGCTTATCCGTAGAAACAAGAAGCAATATTTATATGGTGATGTGCTTAATGAAATGAAATAAAAAATTTTATTCTTGAAAATAAAACCAGCACCACATATGAACCGGTGCCTTATTATATGGATAATAAACCCTAAAAAACTCCCTTGGATCAGCCCACACCTTATGCCCAAACCCAGCCCAATGATAGACTAGCCCCCCTCAAGACCCAACAACCTGGGCCTTAAACATGTGGAGCTCATAAACCTCCACCCTAGGATTTACGCTTTGGAGTACCACACCAGGCTCTACAATCTTCACCTTGGTGCTTCAAAGCTACTGAAAAATCTGCACATTCCCTCAAACCCATCAGTGTCACATATGAGAGAAAGCTATTCCGTGGAAGAGTCTTCATAAGTGCATCTGCCTGGTTCTTCTTTGTATGAACTTTTACCAGCTCCACTTCACCTTCTTCCACCAATTCTCTGATTCTGTGATACCTCACATCTATATGCTTTGTGCGTGCATGATAGATTGGGTTCTGAGCCAACTGTAAGGCACTCTGACTATCACTGTATAGAAATATTATACCCTACTTTACCCCTATTTCCATGATGAGTCTCTTCAACCAAAGAGCCTCCTTGGCAGCTTCTGTAATCCCTATATACTCAGCTTCTGTTGTAGACAAAGCTGTAATAGGTTGAAGGATTGATCTCCAAGAAATTAATCCACCATACATGCTGAACACATACCCTGTGGTAGATCTTCTTGTATCCAGATCACCTGCAAAATTTGCATCCACAAACCCTTCCAATGGACCTAATGATTTACTTGTGATATTAGATTTCTCCTTAGGTCTTTCTTGTTGCCCAAAAATTAGACCAAGTCCACGAGTTCCTTGAAGGTACCTCAAAATCCACTTGAGTGCCTTCCAGTGCTCCTTCCTTGGGTTCGCATGAATCTGCTCACCTGGCTCACTGCATATGCTATATCAGGTCTGCAACACACCATAGCATACATAATGCTGCCCATGGCACTGGCATATGGAACTCTCTCCATGTACTCTTTCTCCTCATCTGTCTGGGGGTTCTGTAACTTAGAAAGAGACATGTGACTAGCCAAAGGTGTTCCAAGGCCTTATCCATCCCAAACCTCTCCAACACCTTGTGAATATATCCACCCAATGACAAGTGTAGAATTCCCTTGGTTCTATCTCTGTAAATTTCCATCCCAAGTATCTTCCTAGCTGACCCCAAATCCTTTATTTTAAATTCTGTTGATAATGCATATTTCAGTCCGTTCACTGCTTCAACACTCCTGCTGGCAATGAGCATATCATCCACATACAGAAGGAGATATAGTGCATCATCCTCATCCACATTTTTCACATAGACACAAGTATCATGTTCACATCTAGGAAATCCAAGGCCCAAAATAAAAGTGTCAAACCTTTTGTACCACTGATGGGGTGACTGCTTCAAACCATAGAGCGATTTCTTTAGTAGACACACTTTTTCTTCCAATTCAGATTCCTTGAAACCCTCTGGTTACTTCATGTATATCCTCTCCTCTAGACTCCCATGTAATAAAGCTATCTTCACGTCCATCTGCTGCAACTCCATACCATGTTGTGCTACGAGAGATAACAATACACGAATTGAAGCATGACGTACCACTGGAGAGAATACTTCTGTGTAGTCCACTCCCTCTCTCTGTGAGAACCCCTTAGCAACAAGCCTTGCTTTATATCTGACTCCACCTTGCTCTGAAGGTGCCTCCTTCTTTGTGAATACCCATTTTGAACCAATGGCCCGAGCATCTCTAGGTAGATCCACTAGCTTCCATGTCTTGTTCTTTTCTATGGACTCCATCTCCTCCATCATGGCCTGCATCCATGAGTCTCTTTCTAAACTTTCCATGGCTTCTTGGAAGGTCTTTGGATCTTCATTTGCAGTAATTAGAGCATAGGAAATCATGTCATCAATGCGATACCGAGCAGGTTTGATGATGGTATGCTTTGCCTTATGTAGTGCCACACCCCTTTGATCATCTCTCAAAGCTGAAGTGCGTGACTCCACCTGCACCTCCTTCTGGATTGATGGCTCTTCTGGCTGATCCTTTATATGTATTGGAATATTCATACCAAACTCCACCTCAAAAGAAGCACATTTTAAAGTAGAAGTAGAAGGTACATCACCTGTCAGCCAATGCTGTCCACTGCTGTCCTGTTCAGCCTTTTCAGCTCCATCTGCAATCTATGACCTCTTCAAGATGCTCTTCTCATCAAAAATAATTTCTCTACTGATGATACACTTCTGTGAATATGAACTCCATAGCAAATAGCCTTTAACTCCCTGTGGATACCCGATGAAAATCAGCCTTTGTGATTTTGGGTCCAGCTTGCTCCTTTCGGTTGCCTCCACATGTGCATAGGCTGGGCAACCAAAAATCCTCAGGTGTCCAAGCTCCACGTTCTTTTCACTCCAGATCTCCTTTGGAATTCCTCCATCAAGTTTTCTATTAGGGGACCTGTTAACAAGAAAACCAGAGAACATAATTGCATCACCCCAAAAGACCTTGGGCAGTGATGCCTGCAGCCTCAAACTCCTAGCCTTCTCTGTCAATGTATGATTCATCCTCTTTGCCACACCATTCTGCTGGGGAGTCATCCTCACTGTGTAACGGCATTGGATCCCATTTTCCTCACAGTAGCTTCTGAATTCATTGCTTGTATACTTCCCTCCATTGTCAGATCTCAAACACTTCACTGGTTTTCATATCTCCTTTTCAACACCAACTCTCCAAGCTTTAAACCGGGCAAATACCTCTAATTTTTCTCTTATCAGATATACCCATACCTTCCTGGAGTAGTCATCAATGAAGGTCAAAAAATGCTTAGCCCCACCTCTGGCTGATACAGGGGCCGGTCCCCATACATCTGAGTGAACTAGTTCCATAATACCTTCACTCTGTTTGGAACTGCTGGCAAATCTCACCCTATGTTGTTTGCCATAAATACAGGGCTCAAGATGTCATTGTCCTCCTTCTTAAGTGCTGGAATCAAACCTCTTTTGCTGAGTTCTATAAGCCCTTTATCACTCATGTGTCCCATTCGATAGTGCCACAGTTTATAGACCAACTGTTCCTCCTGTGCCGCTGCTAGCACCTCTACACCATCTATGGCCACTGAGCATTCCATTTGATAGAGATTATTTTCCAACATTCTTCCTTTCATCACCACTAATGCACCCTTGGTTATCCTCAAACATCCACTCCCCGGCTGCTTCCAAAAGCATACCCATGCTTCTCCAGGTAGCCCAAAGAAATTAGATTCTTCTTCAACTCCGGGACATGTTTACATTGGTCAAAGTCCTTATAACCCCATCATACATCCTCACCCTTATGCTTCCAACTCCAGCAACCTTACAAGGATAATTATGACCAAGGCATACACTCCCTCCATTAGATTCTTCATAAGTTGCAAACCACTCCCTATGTGAAGTATAATGGTGAGAACAGGCTGAGTCAAGTGTCCAACAACTATCACACTTCTAGGTCTCATCTGAAACTACCAGTACATCATCTTCACTGTCTTCAGATGAATTTATACCACTATTGCTGGCTGAACCTCCCTTGGAAATGCCCTTCCCCTTCTCATGCTTCAGAAGTGGGCAATTTCTCTTCAGGTGACCAATCTGATGACACTTAGTAACACTTCCATACTTTCTGCTTGCTCCGAGACTTAGATCTGCCTTTGACTTGCCTCTAACCTTTTCCCAGGGCCTTCCTTGCCTCTCATTCATAGCAAGTACCTCTGTGTTAGAGTTTCCCATGCGGATCTTTTCTCTTTGCTGGTTTGATCTCAGCACCCCCACAACCTCTTCATAATTCAAGGTCTCCTTCCCATACACCAAGGTTGTAATCAGGCCATCATAGGAACTGAGTAGCGAACACAACAAGATGAGGGTCTTATCTTCTTCATCAATCTTCACATCAAGGCTCATCACCTCTGAGCACACCTGATTGAATTTCTGAATATGGGCCACAAGACCTCCTCCCTCAGGCATTCTCAAGCTGTACAACTGTTTCTTCAACTATAACTTGTTTGTCATGCTCTTTCCTATGTAAGTGTTCTCTAAAGTTTTCCAGAGTCCCCTTGCCGCAAATCTTCGGCAAGACTTGATCAGCCAAGCACATCCTGATTGTGCTAAATGCAATCTCCTCTAACTCCTTCCAATCCTCACGACTTACATTATCTCACGACTTACATTATCTGGTCTTTGTTTCACCAAGACCTTATAAATCCTTTGTTGTACCAATAAATCCTTTACCCTTTGCTGCCATAGGGTGAAGTTTCTCTTGCCATCAAACTTTTCAAAATCGAATTTAAAGCTACTACATGCCATATCCAACCAAGAAACAATGCACACAACAAAAACAAAAAATTAAACTTGCTGCAGAAATTTTTGTTTTTGATATCTTACCAAAAAATGCCCAAGATCCAATCTTTTCTCCACCAAATCACCGAGGCTCTGATACCAAATGAAGAGTGGATCGTCCTCTTTCTACCCTTGGAGCATAGCATGCATTCGACCAGCCCCAAGTTGTATGGAGATGCGAAAGCAAGATGATATCCCTGCTGAAATTCTGCAGCAGAATTTTGGATCTTGATCTTGGTAATCTTCCCGGATTGATTAGCAACTAGGATTTTCTTTGGTTTCTTGCGCCCCAAAATTGTAAGAGAGGGTCATGGCCTCTCTTCTTCCTCACGTAAACCTTCAGATCTGATCCAGAAAATCAAGAGACGCTGCGCAAGAAGAGAGATAGCTCGTTCTTGGAAGAAAATAGTTTCTTTCATTCATCTATAATCATCATCGTTACATGATTATATCAACCCCATCCCATGACGGCCACCAAAAATAAAACCAGCACCACATATGAACCGATGCCTTGTTATATGAATAATAAACCCTAAAAAACTCTCTTGGACCAGCCCACACCTTGGGCCCAAACCCAGCCCAATGATAGACTAGCCTCCCTCAAGACCCAACAACCTAGGCCTTAAACATGTGGAGCCTATAAACCTCCACCCTAGGATTTAAGCTTTGGAGTACCACACCAGGCTCTACAAAGATGAGGCTCTCGATGCGGAAGATGTGGTGGAAGAGTTCGAGAATGAAGCACTGCAGCGAAGAATGGAGGGATGCAATCGCGTGGCTAGAAAGGTTCGTGACTTCTTCTCTTCAAACAATTCAATTTTATTTCGATGTAAGATGGCCAGCAAGATAAAAGAGATTACAAAGAGATTGGCTGCCATAGACCAGGAGAGCAAGCGCTTTCAATTGCTAAGCAAATCTAGCTCACAAGTTCTTAAAAACGACCATGAGACCTGCTCATTAGTGGTTGAATCTGAAATCTATGGAAGAGATAAAGATGAGGAGGATGTCATGAAATTCTTAATTGACAGAGACAATGAGAAAAACATCTCTGTCTTTCCCATTTTTGGCCTTGGTGGAGTTGGAAAGACCACCCTTGCTCAAATTGTGTACAACAAGGATAAAATTAAGAAGCAATTTGATCAGCTTCGAATGTGGGTGTGTGTGGGTGAAAATTTTGATGTCGAAGTGGTCTTGCAGAAAATGATCGAAGCGGTTAAAGGGGGACCTAGTTATCATGCCTTGAATTTGGACACCAACTTATCTTTCTTGCAAGAAAAAATGAGAACAACGAAATTTCTTTTGGTCCTAGATGATTTATGGATGGAAAAGGGGTCAGAATGGGACGAATGGGACAGACTAATAAAACCTTTGTTCAATCAGGCCAATCTAGGAAGCAAAATTATTGTAACAACACGCTCTGAAAATGTTGCTCGTATGATTGGAACTGTCTCACCTTACAGATTGAAAGAGTTACAATCCGATGATTGTTGGACCATATCAGAAAAAGGGCATTTGGGTTGCAGAAAGAGGAGGAGAATCCAAATTGGTGGAAATTGGAAAAGAAATCATTAAAAAATGTGGAGGTTTGCCCTTGGCAGCAAAGGCTCTTGGAAGTTTAATGAATTCAAAAAGTGGGACGGCTGAGTGGCAAGCTATAAGAAATGATGATATTTGGAAGTTATCCACAAATGAGTTTACAATTTTTCCTATACTCAAGTTGAGTTATGATCATTTACCTTCACCCTTGAAGCGGTGTTTCACTTATTGTTCAATGTTTCCAAAAGATCATTCATTTCAAATAAACAAACTGATTCAATTGTGGATGGCTGAAGGACTCATTGATGCATCAGATACTTTTTTACATGCAGAGGATATTGGTAAGCAATACTTCAATAATTTGTGGCAGAGGTCATTTTTCAAGATGTTGAAATGATGAGCACAATAACATAAACGAATGCAAGATGCATGATTTAGTTCATGATCTTGCATGTTTACTTGCAAAGGATGAATCTTGGTTCCTAGAGAAGGGCAAGGAAAACATTCCATCTGGATGCCGATATTTATCAATTGAAGTTCTTGATTTATCATCAAACTCTTTAAAGACTATTTGCGAAGCAAAAAAGTTGAGATCGCTTGTTTTATTGCATTGCAGATATCTTGATATGCCTAAATTTATATTCAATGTTACAAAAAATCTCACTCAGTTGCATGCATTGGATTTTAATGGTTATAGCATCAAGAAGTTGTCGGATGGAATAAGCAATTTAAAGCATGTACGGCTTCTTAACTTATCATTTAGTAGCATTACAACATTACCTACGTCAATCACAAGACTTTACAATTTGCAGACATTGGATCTCAGTGATTGTGAAGAACTACAAGAATTGCCTGAGGGCATATATATACTTCACAATTTGTAGACATTGAATCTCAGTTATTGTGCAAAACTACAAGAATTGCCTGAGGGCATATCTACACTTTACAATTTGCGGACATTGAATCTCAGTTATTGTGAAGAACTACAAGAATTGCCTGAGGGCATATATATACTTCACAATTTGCAGACATTGAATCTCAGTTATTGTGCAAAACTACAAGAATTGCCTGAGGGCATATCCACACTTTACAATTTGTAGACATTGGATCTCAGTTATTGTGAAGAACTACAAGAATTGCCTGAGGGCATATCTACACTTTACAATTTGCAGACATTGAATCTCAATGATTGTGCAAAACTACAAGAATTGCCTGAGGGCATATCTACACTTTACAATTTGCAGACATTGAATCTCAGTTATTGTTACAAACTACAAGAACTACCTCAAGATATAAGCAGCCTAATCAACCTCAGACACTTGGATATATCAGATGCGAGAATATGTCTTCTATCCCTCATAGACTGGGCCAATTGACTAACCTTCAGACATTAGGGATATTCATTGTTGCTCAAGAGGATGGGCGTACTATCATGGAGCTGCAACATCTAAATTCTATTCAAGGTAGCTTGAAAATTACAGGTCTACAGCATGTGAAGGATCCAAATGAAGCCATGCAAGCAAACCTAAAGATAAAGAAGAGATTGGATTGCCTGGAGCTTCAATGGGAAAATGGCTTAGATGAGACACAAGAACCATCATCTACTAATGTGGTAGAAGAGGTGCTTGAGAGGCTCCAACCTCATGATAATCTGAAGGAGTTGATAATAGATAATTACATGGGCAGCAGATTACCTACTTGGATGTCATCTTCTTTATTAAAATTGGTTGAGCTCCATTTGTCGGGGCTTGAGAGGTGTGGCTGCCTTCTACCACTTGGTCAATTGCCTTTACTAAAGAAACTTAGTATGGTTGGAATGCGTGCCATAAGGAGAATCGGAGAGGAGTTTTATGGGGATGGTGCCGGTGGCAGTGCATTTCCATCGCTAGAGGTGTTGTATTTAAAGAAAATGCCTAATTTGGAAGAATGGAATACAGAACCAACAATAGCGGAAAGAAAGATGACAACCTTTCTTCACCTTACCGAGTTATCTATAACATTTTGTCCCAAATTGATGGTGCAGCCATGTATTCCATACTCTGTAAAGGATCTTGCAATAAAGGTAGTGATGAGATGCTCTTATTAGAAGGGAGCCTTGCAGGATTGTCCAAACTTAAAAAATTAGATATTGACATACGTGGAGTATCGTCATCATCGTTGTCTGAGTGGTGGGATGGGCTGCAATGTTCCATCAGCCTTGAGGAGCTACAAATTCGGTCTTGTGATGAGCAAACCACTTTGCCAGAGGGTATTATATACCTGCCCTCCCTCCATACCCTTTGCTTATATGATTTCAAAAATCTTAGTCTAAACTGGGAAGGAAGGAAGCAACAGCAGCCCACCCCCTTCTTCACTGCCCTCCGATCTCTTACTATAGGAGGAGCCGATGAGTTGACTGCTTTGCCAGAGTGGATAGGAGGCATCACCTCACTACGCGAGCTGCATATTTGGAGATGTCCCAAATTAGCAATGCTGCCAGATGGCCTGCGACAACTCACTGCACTCCAATACTTATTAATCTTCGGTTGCCCGCAACTAGCAAAGCGTTGCAAGAGGGAGACGGGAGAGGACTGGCACAAGATTGCTCATATCCGGGAGCATAGGATCATGCTAGAAGAAGATGGATCAGAGGAAGAGGATAGAAGGGAGGCTGAAGATGGAGAAGAAAGCAGCAAAATATGTACCTTGGTTGCCAATTTTTTTGGTCTGTTTGGGTTAGCATGCTGCATTGGTCACAATTGAAGTGTCGACTTCAGCTCCGTCTAGTGGTGAACTATCTTTGTTGGTGCGTCACCTTCCCTCTTTATTTATTTTGTTTCCGCTGCAATTTCTTTGCTTTTAAATTTTGTTCTAATAGAAAAATATGTTAACAGTTTTGTATTTTTATAGATTTTTTGTTCTTTTAAAGTTTAAATCATAGTTCAAAAGATGCGCTAGACTTTTTTTTAACATAATGATGTTAAGAACATGACCTAGGAACATTAAAACAGAGATGTTAAAAGTTTAAATTCCTCGCATCCATCCATCACCATGTGGTGAAGTGGAGAACTAGAAGGTATTTTCCATTTTTACTTCCACTCTGGTTTTTATTATTATTTTAGTTGTCCCTTCTTGCTATGATTTGTCCATACTGACGCTTTTTTTTTAGGTCAATCAGCTTAAAAATTTATTACATTTCTCTGTTTACTCTTTAAAATCTCATCATCCACTTCTGAATCGCTCACAGTGCACATTCTTTTTACAGTCATATAAACTAAATTCTTGCTTAATAGTTGGTTCACGGTTGTTCCCCACTGGAGAGGAGGCTTCAAGGGAGACTAAGCGGAGGGAGGGATGAAGACTAGCTCAAAATCACTCATTATTTATCAACTTCAATGTAAGTAGAAGAGGTAGAAGATAGCGAGAGTAGATTCGGATCCTTTGTTAGGTCAAAGGGGAGGCAGCCGGATGAACTGCCTTCGTTGGTTCATCATTTTCTCTGCTCTACATCCACTTAAGATTTAAATCGTTGTGCAAACTTCATGCTTATCTTATTTCATTAATAGTCTTAGCATCTTGCTTTGGCTTGATTGTTATGTAATTTCAAGTTTATTGCTTCTATGTTCATTGATGTATATTACATAAGTTTTTGTTTTCTTTTTTTTTTCCTCTTTGATAAGGGGTAAAATCATCATTGCATTGTTGACCACTCACATCGGCGATGGGGTCGCGCCCAGTCCAAATGCCCTGCTTGCCAGCTGGCCTGCTAGCGCGACATTCTAGCAACAAGAGTTTCCTCATAATGAAGAAAGAGAACAAGAGGGAAAAAAGGGCCACGTCACGTGCGTGGGTTCTCTCAAGGGCCCCTCATTAATATCCGGTAGTCAAATCAATAGGCTGGAGCATTTAATGGTGCAGAACGGTCATAATGACTTAGCCAGCATTTAATGGAATAAAAAGAGAGGAAAACATAGCTCGGCCAGCCTCAGCCTCAGCCAGCTTCAGCATAGCTCGGCCAACATAGCTCGGCCAGCCTCAGCCTCAGCCAGCTTCAGCATAGCTCGGCCAACATAGCTCGGCCAGCCTCAGCCAGCTTCAGCATAGCTCGGTCAGCAGCATAGCTCGGCCAACCTCAGCCTCAGCCAGCTTCAGCATAGCTCGGCCAACATAGCTCGGCCAGCCTCAGCCTCAGCCAGCTTCAGCATAGCTCGGCCAGCCTCAGCCTCAGCAAGCTTCAACATAGCTCGGCCAGCATAGCTCGGCCAGCCTCAGCCTCGGCCAGCTTCGGCATAGCTCAGCCAACATACCTCGGCCTTCGCAACCACGCTATGTCTTTTGCATCAAGGCATTTATGGCTGCCACATTGGCCCCTTGTGCCTTGGCACCTACCTCCGCCAGCCATGATGACTGAACCACAGTTCAAAACACCTCTGCAGAATCTGGCACGGGAGAGTTCAAATTCACTGTAACAGAATAAGATTCCAAACAAGGAATCATGCCAAGACGTGGTCTAGGACCTACAATAGTGGCCTAGGGACCACGCAGCCATTGAGTCTCGAGCCATCGGCCAGCTCTCCCCGCCTCCCAGCCGTCGATCCTCTAACTAACCAGATACGGATCCTACCAGCCCTCGATCCTCTAACTAACCAGATACGGATCCTACCAGCCCTGTAACAACCTGATTCGAATCCATTTCGAATCCCAACAACTTTCAGACCTCATCCAGAGCACATCCAAGAAGTCAGGTGACCGCCTATAAATACTACCACCCTCAAGCCTCTCAGGTACGGCTATTCTATGCCCATTTTTCATTCGCAGCCCTCACACTCCGCCATGAAAGCTCCCATGAGAGCTCGGAGGAACTCTTCCCAAGAGATCCTTCTCCCCATTTTTCTATTGATTGCTGGTCTCCACTGACTTGGGCATCGGAGGGTCTTCCGTAGAGGGCTACCCCCAACGCCTCTCGCATGAGGACTGTCTTGCAGGTCCGCCCAGAAGGGAGCCCGCACTGCATCCCGATCGCGCTCAAGTCGGAGGACAGATTTCAGCGGCAACAGATTGGCACTAGAGGAAGGGCCTCAAGTCCCGTTAAACTTGAAAAAAGGAGACAAGGATCTCGATCTGGAAGAGAACCTCTCCAATGGCTAATCGAAGAAGGGCAACTTCTGAAGCCCAGGACCATGTCGCCTCCCAGAGACCCGATCCGATGAGTATCGTGGCACCGCCGCTGCCACCAGCTGAGACTCCGTCGCCACCAGCTGTTCTAGTGACCCAGGATAAGTTTGCCACCCTGGTCCAGCAGGTCCAAGCCCTGACCCATCTGGTTCAGGAGCGCCTTACAGCTCCCCATCCAGTCATAGCTGCCCCTGCTCCATGCCTCCCCGAAGAGGCCGTAGCTCCTCTTTCTCCAGCCACTTCTTCTTCTGGTCCGCATGGAGTCGCGGACCCCCACATCGACCTAAGGAGGCTAGACCAGTCCCGCAAGGGGGCTGCGACAAGGATCTCCTCAGATCTCAGCGGGCCTGATCCCTCTCTCCGGTGTCCTCTCGCCATGACTCGATGCCATCTCCGCCTTCTCCCTGCCTTGGCACAACAGATCGGCTTCCATAGCCGTGCTATGCGCACCAAGGCATTTATGGCCTCATAAAGGCCATGTGCATCCATGGCTGCCACGTTGCCCCCTTGCACCTTTTGCATGAGGAAGGATGATGTCATAAATCCAAGACAAGGAGTTCTTGACTCCATGCTTCACAGAAGTCCAACAGCTAGCTTCAGCCTCGACTAGTGGGCCTACCGCACCGCCCAGAGTGTTTCCACATGCGGGACCCCATTCCGGATGGCCTTCGGAGTGGAAACTATCATCCCCGTGGAGATAGGACTTCCCTCTCCGCGGGTGCTATCACGCCTCTAGAGTCAAGGAGAAAGCCTTCCTACCTGGCGATCTTGTTCTCCGAAAAGCCTCTGTCTCCAAACCACTGGAACAAGGAAAGCTGGCACCAAACTGGGAAGGCCCAACCAAATAGCGGAGATCATTGGACCGGGAACCTACAAGCTGCAAGATCTAAACGGAAAGTCTGTCCCCCGGACGTGGAACGCGGACAATCTCCGTAAGTATTATCAATAGGGTATGTCCTCTATAAGTCCACTTTTATATACTCTATTATACCTTCCTGTCGGCATGTGTGTTCGTAATTTGCAACGTGAATCATCATGCATTACATTGCCAAAAATTGCGAAAAGAAATAGGTGCTGCACCAATCCTCGGCACCACCGAGTTACCTATCTGAACAGAAATTCTCCGAACCTCGGCTGGGCCGAGCAACAAATTCTCCGAACCTTGGCAGGGCCAAGTAAAAAATTCTCCGAACCTCGGCTGGGCCGAGCAATAAATCTCCGAACCTTGGTAGCGCCAAGTAAAATAATCTTGAAGGCTCGGCTACAACCGAGTAACGGTCTCCGAACCTTGGCAGCGCCAAGTAAAATATAATCTTGAAGGCTCGGCTACAACCGAGTAACGGTCTCCGAACCTTGGCAGCACCAAGTACAATATAATCTTGAAGGCTCGGCTACAACCGAGTAACGATCTCCAAACCTTGGCAGTGCCAAGTAAAATATAATCTTTATAATCCTCGGTTGGGCCGAGCGGTCTCTGAACCTTAGCAGCGTCAAGTAAAATATAATCTTGAAGGCTCGGCAACACCGAGTAATTTATTTGGAAGCCTCGGTTACAACCGAGTAGCATCTTGGGAAGGCTCGGCAACAACCGAGTAATATATTTCTAAAGGCTCGGCAACAACCGAGTAATAAATTTCCAGAGCATCGGCCAAAGACCGAGTGATATATTTCTGAAGGCTCAGCAACAACCGAGTAATAAATTCATCCATAAAAGTACGCTCTTTCTAGACCCATTTTTATTTATTGAATTATGTTTAGTTTAAAAGGCCTGCAAAATTCTTATAACTCTCCTTGAAAGCTGCAATAAGAAGCAGGTCGTATAAATCCTCGGTCGGGCCAAGCAATCTCTGTACCTTGGCAGCGCCAAGTAAAATATAATCTTGAAGGCTCGGCTACAACCGAGTAACGGTCTCCAAACCTTGGCAGCGCCAAGTAAAATATAATCTTTATAATCCTCGGCTGGGCCGAGCGGTCTCCGAACCTTGGTAGTGCCAAGTAAAATATAATCTTGAAGGCTCGGCAACACTGAGTAATTTATTTGGAAGCCTCGGTTACAACCGAGTAGCATCTTGGGAAGGCTCGGCAACACTGAGTAATTTATTATTTGAAGGCTCGGCAACACCGAGTAATTTATTTGAAGCCTCAGTCACAACCGAGTAACAATTAATATTTGGAAGCCTCGGTTACAGCTGAATAGCACCTTGGAAGGCTCGGCAACACCGAGTAATTTATTTGGAAGCCTCGGTTACAACCGAGTAGCATCTTGGGAAGGCTCGGCAACACCGAGTAATTTATTATTTGAAGGCTCGGCAACACCGAGTAATTTATTTGAAGCCTCGTCACAACCGAGTAGCAATTAATATTTTGAAGCCTCGGTTACAGCCGAATAGCACCTTGGAAGGCTCGGCAACACCGAGTAATTTATTTGGAAGCCTCGGTTACAACCGAGTAGCATCTTGGGAAGGCTCGGCAACACCAAGTAATTTATTATTTGAAGGCTCGGCAACACCGAGTAATTTATTTGAGCAACACCGAGTAATTTATTATTTGAAGGCTCGGCAACACCGAGTAATTTATTTGAAGCCTCGGTCACAACCGAGTAGCAATTAATATTTGGAAGCCTCGGTTACAGCCGAATAGCACCTTGGAAGGCTCGGCAACACCGAGTAATTTATTTGGAAGCCTCGGTTACAACCGAGTAGCACCTTGGGAAGGCTCGGCAACATCGAGTAATTTATTATTTGAAGGCTCGGCAACACCGAGTAATTTATTATTTGAAGCCTCGGTCATAACCGAGTAGCAATTATTATTTGAAGCCTCGGTTACAACGAGTAGCATCTTTGAAGGCTCGGCAACACCGAGTAATTTATTTGGAAGCCTCGGTTACAACCGAGTAGCATCTTGGGAAGGCTCGGCAACACCGAGTAATTTATTATTTGAAGGCTCGGCAACACCGAGTAATTTATTTGAAGCCTCGGTCACAACCGAGTAGCAATTAATATTTGGAAGCCTCGGTTACAGCCAAATAGCACCTTGGAAGGCTCGGCAACACCGAGCAATTAATATTTGGAAGCCTCGATTACAACCGAGTAGCATCTTGGAAGGCTTGGCAACATGAGTAATTTATTTGAAGCCTCGGTCACAGCCGAGTAGCAATTAATATTTGGAAGCCTCGGTTACAACCGAGTAGCATCTTGGGAAGGCTCGGCAACAACCGAGTAATTTATTATTTAAAGGCTCGGCAACAACCGAGTAATAAATTTTCAGAGTATCGGCCAAAGACCGAGTGATATATTTCTGAAGGCTTGGAAACAACTGAGTAATAAATTCATTCATAAAATTACAATGAGAAGCAGGTCATAAAAAGCCCCGGCCAGAGCCGGAGTGCATCTCTTATTATCAAAAGCCCCGGCCAGAGCCGGAGTGCATCTCTTATCATCAAAAGCTCTGGCCAGAGCCGGAGTGCATCTCTTATTATCAAAAGCCCCGGCCAGAGCCAGAGTGCATCTCTTATTATCAAAAGCCCCGGCCAGAGCCGGAGTGCATCTCTTATCTTCAAAAGCCCCGGCCAGAGCCGGAGTGCATCTCTTATCATCAAAAGCCCCGGCCAGAGCCGGAGTGCATCTCTCATTATAAAAAGCCCTGGCCAGAGCCGAAGTGCATCTCTTATCATCAAAATCTCCGGCCAGAGCCGGAGTGCATCTCTTATTATCAAAAGCCCTGGCCAGAGCCGAAGTGCATCTCTTATTATCAAAAGCCTCGGCCGAAGACTGAGTGATATATTTCTGCAGCCTCGGCCAATCCGAGTGATACAGTACTAAAGCTTCGTCCCAGCCGGATAATTTCTTGGACACTCTATTGCAACTAAAGCACCTTATTTTACTTCAGCAAGAGGGCCGCCCAGGCCTTTCTCTAACCTACACAGAGATAAACACTTCCTCTACAAAGGATTGAATGACACGTCCCCTAAATAAGATTGCTCCAGAATTCTACTCCATATATCTGAAATTACACTTCGGACTAGGGAGTGGGGGGCATGTGATGAGGGGTAGAATCGTCATTGCATTGTTGACCACTCACATCGGCGATAGGGTCGCGCCCAGTCCAAATGCCCTGCTTGCCAGCTGGCCTGCTAGGTGACATTCTAGCAACAAGAGTCTCCTCATAATGAAGAAAGAGAACAAGAGGGAAAAAAGGGCCACGTCACGTGCGTGGGTTCTCACAAGGGCCCCCTCATTAATATCCGGTAGTCAATGTCACGTGCGTGGGTTCTCCCAAGGGCCCCCTCATTAATATCCGGTAGTCAAATCAATAGGCTGGAGCATTTAATAGTGCAGAAACGGTCATAATGACTTAGCCAACATTTAATGGAATAAAAAGAGAGGAGAAAACATAGCTCGGCCAGCCTCAGCCTCAGCCAGCTTCAGCATAGCTCGGCCAACATAGCTCGGCCATCATAGCTCGGCCAGCCTCAGCCTCAGCTAGCTTCAGCATAGCTCGGCCAGCATAGCTCGGCCAGCATAGCTCGGCCAGCCTCAGCCTCAGCTAGCTTTAGCATAGCTCTGCCAGCATAGCTCAGCCAGCCTCAGCCTCAGCCAGCTTCAGCATAGCTCGGTCAGCATAGCTCGGCCAGCATAGCTCGACCAACCTCAGCCTCAGCCAGCTTCAACATAGCTCGGCCAACATAGCTCAGCCAGCCTCAGCCTCAGCCTCAGCCAGCTTCAGCATAGCTCGGCCAACATAGCTCGGCCAGCATAGCTCGGCCAGCCTCAGCTTCAGCATAGCTCGGCCAGCATAGCTCGGCCAGCCTCAGCCTCGGCCAGCTTCGGCATAGCTCAGCCAACATACCTCGGCCTCCGCAACCACGCTATGTCTTTTGCATCAAGGCATTTATGGCTACCACATTGGCCCCTTGTGCCTTGGCACCTACCTCCGTCGAGCCTCCGCCAGCCATGATGACTGAACCACATTTCAAAACACCTCTGCGGAATCTGGCACGGGAGAGTTCAAATTCACTGTAACAGAATAAGATTCCAAACAAGGAATCATGCCAAGACATAGCCTAGGACCTACAATAGTGGCCTAGGGACCATGCAGCCATTGAGTCTCAAGCCATCAGCCAGCTCTCCCCGCCTCCCAGCCGTCGATCCTCTAACTAACCAGATACGGATCCTACCAGCCCTGTAACAACCTGATTCAAATCTGTTTCGAATCCCAACAACTTTCAGACCTCATCCAGAGCACGTCCAAGAAGTCAGGTGACCGCCTATAAATACTACCACCCTCAAGCCTCTCAGGTATGGCTATTCTATGCCCATTTTTCATTCGCAGCCCTCACACTCCGCCATGAAAGCTCCCATGAGAGCTCGGAGGAACTCTTCCGGGAGATCCTTCTCCCCATTTTTCTGTTGATTGCTGGTCTTCACTGACTTGGGCGTCGAAGGGTCTTCCGCAGAGGGCCACCCCCAACGCCTCTCGCGTGAGGACTATCTTGCAGGTCTGCCCAGGAGGGAGTCCGCGCTGCGTCCCGATCGCGCCCGAGTCGGAGGACAGATTTCAGCGGCAACACTTTTTGAGAACTTGTTGTGATCTGTTTGCTAATTAACTCTTTGTTCTTCTAGTCAAATATACTATTACACCTTGCAATACTAAATTTATACTAAATCTGCTAGCAAAACTACTCTATCAGAACAATCGTAACTGCTCTGCTACACAACTCCTAACTCATACAGGTCTTATTGGCATAATAACTTTCTCATTGCCGTACCACCAGCATAAGCTTTTTGAAGCAATCTGGCAACCACCTCCTTGAAAACACATGGATGCCACCAGTCAGTGTAACGCAGTGCAAGACATTGACAAGAGTTTGCAACCAACAGCATAAGGCAATTAATCAATCGAAGGAAAAGCGTTTCCAGAAATTAAATCACGGAACGCTCGCCGAGCGTTTTGATAACGTCCCTCGCGATTAAAAGCTCGCATGGGTCCTTTAAAGTTTATTTATTTATTTTTTAACTTTTTCAAACACTCAAAGTCAACAATCCTCTATAAAAGTTTTTAAAAAATAAAATAAACTAAAATAAAATAAATAATAATTAATATACCAAAAATTTTAAGGCGCGCAATGGGTGAGATGTCTCACTTAGTGTTGATTGTATACATCTAAAGAACTTGGATTAGACCTTGAACTAGGTCCTTGACTTAGACTTCTACTAATTACACACACAGCATGAATCAATTGGGTTTAAGCGGTCAATGCATATTAAAGGCCTTGCGTTTAGTACCTTGATTTTTCATGAGAATTTCTTAAGGTTAGCCCAAACCTTTAGTCACGGCCTAATATGACAATTCTCATATAGGTGAATCCTCCAAGGGTATTGGTGACTAATACCCTGCAGATAACCTACCTCGGATCCATTAAGAGAATCACTCAACCTTACACAAATTTACTTTGTCACTTTATAAGAGCACTCATCATAGGGATGGGTTGAAAAAATATTTTCAAAATTTATGCTCTAACACGATCACTCAATCAGCTTCGTTTCTACCATATTGAACCTCATTCATGGGATCTCCAATCATAGAGGTTGGGTATCCACTGCTGGTGACCAAATAATGGGCTTAAGCCCCATCCCCCTCGATGAATCTAGGACTCTACTCCTAGATAATTCCTTGGTTAATTGATATGCTAAATTCTTCTCAGATTTAATAAATTTCAAAGAGATAACATCATTTTTCTTATGTTGTCTTATAGACTTATGATGAAGCCGTATATGGCGATTCATCTTTTTATTGGTACTCTTTTGATTTGTCAGTTCAATTGCGGCCTTATTATCACAATGATTGATATAGCTGGAACTGGCTTAGGTACCAAAGGTAGCTCTGATATTAGATTTTTTATCCACTCTGCCTCATTACAGATGGTATCCAGAGCTATCAACTCGGCCTCCATGGTGCTTCTAGAAATGATAGTTTGCCTAGTTGATCCCCAAGCAATAGCAGCACCGCCAAGAAGAAAAGATATCTGATGGTTGATTTTAAATCATGAGAATCAGTGACCCAATTAGCATCACTGTAACCCTCAACCACCTCAGGTATTCAGTGAACATCAAAGAGAGATTAAGTGTTCCCTTTAAATATCGGAATACTCTTTCTAAGGCTACCCAATGAGATTGATCAGGATTTTGATTATATCTACTAAGCCTTCCTACAGCATAGGCAATATCAGGTCTTGTCCTGTTTGCTACATACAAGAGAGATCCTATAATTTGAGAATACTTTAATTGATTAATTGGGTCACCTAAATTTTTCTTTAGTGAAAGCTAGGATCAAAAGGAGTAGATATTGATTTAAGATTGGAATAACCAAACTTCTTGATCATTTTTTCTATAGAATGAGAAAGAGAGAGAGCTATCCCTTCATGGGACTTGATAAGCTTCATCCCTAGGATTACATCCGCTTCACCTAAATCTTTCATTTCAAACTTAGAAGAGAGGAAAGATTTAACACTTGAAATAATTTCAAGAGATGTTCCAAAAATTAAAATATCATCTACATATAAGCAAAGGATTACACAATCATTGTCGATGATTTTAGAATAGACACACTTATCATGATTATTGATTTGAAATCCAAAAGATAGAATAATTTGATCAAATTTCTCATGCCATTGTTTAGGAGCCTGTTTAAGACCATAAAGGGACTTGATAAGTTTACAAACCTTGTCTTCTTGTCCCTTTACAACAAAACCTTCAGGCTGTTCCATATAGATCTCCTCCTCAAGATCTCCATTTAGGAACGCAGTCTTCACATCCATTTGATGAATGATTAACTTATGAATGGAAGCAATAGCAAGAAGTGATCTAAGGGTTGTTATTCTAGCTACAGGAGAATATGTATCAAAGAAATCTAACCCTTTCTTTTGGTTATACCCTTTGGCTACTAATCTAGCCTTATACTTTTCTATTGAACCATCAGGTCTAAATTTCTTCTTAAATACCCACTTACACCCTAAAGGTTTGCTTCCAGGGGGTAAATCAGATAAGATCCAAGTTTCATTTTGTAAGATTGAATTAAATTCAGAAAAAATAGCTTCCTTCCAAAAAGGAGCATCAGGAGAAGACATCGCCTCTGAAAAAGAAGAAGGTTCGCCTTCGACTAGGAAAGTAAAGAAACCTTCACCAAGATCTTTTTCTTTCCTTATCCTTGAACTTTTCCTAAGTTCAGAAGGTCCACCTTTAGGATTAGATCTTTTCCTTTTCTTTGACTCATTAGAGGACCAGCTTCAAAAGAATCATGAACCAAGAAAGGATTAGAAGAGAGTTGATTTGGTACTTGGTTCTTGAAAGGAAAAACATTTTCAAAATAAGTAGCATCTCTTGATTCGATAAGAGTATTATTTGAGATGCCACTTATATCAGAGTTTATCACTAGGAACCTATTTGTACTGCTATCTAAGGAATAACCTATAAAGATAGCATCTACGGTTTTAGGTCCTATTTTTCTTCTCTTAGGTTCAGGTATTCCTACCTTAGCTAAGCATCCCCACACTTTAAGATAATCTAGCCTGGGTGTTCTACCTTTCCAAAGCTCAAAAGGTGTTTTAGGACTATCCTTAAAGGGTATCCTATTTAAAATATAACATGCAGCTAAAAGAGCTTCCCCCCACAAGTTCTCAGGTACGCCTGAACTTATTAACATTGAGTTAACCATATCCATTAATGTACGATTTTTCGTTCAGCTACACCATTAGACTGAGGAGAGTATGGTGGTGTAACTTCATGAATAATCCCCATCATGACACTCTGACCTAAATTTCTTAAGCTTTTTCTCAGTTTGGGTTTCAGCTTCTACCTTATAAATCTTAAACTTATCTAATACTTCATCCTTAGATTTTATCAAATATATGTAACAATATCGAGAGAAGTCATCTATGAATGTTACAAAGTAACGACTTCCTCCCCGTGTAGGAAACTTGGTAGAGTCACATACATCGCTATGGACTAATTCAAGAAGTGTTGAACTCCTATTTACTGATTTAAAAGGTTTTCTAGGCATCTTAGCTTGAATACAAATCTCACATTTAAACTTTCTATCAATATGAACTTTAGGAATTAGATTAAGATTTGTCATAATGAATACGATCAAATTCACATGACCAAGTCTACTATGCCAAACATTTGAAGATTCAACATTAAAAAGAAGAGACTTTTATTAGATAACTTAGAGGATACATTTAATTTAAAAAGACCTTCACATACAAAACCTTTACCAACAAACTCATTATTACGAGTAATTACAACTTTATTTGACTCTAGAACAATTTTATATCCTCTAGATATAAGAGAGATCCACTAATCAAATTTCTTCTAACACTAGGAACTAACAGCACTTCATGAAGGACCAGGATTTTTCCAGATGTCATCTTTAGATCCACTTGACCTTTCCCAAGCACTTGTGCTGAAGAGTTATTCCCAAGTGTCACACCTCCTCCACTTGATTCCTGAAAGGTGGAGAACCAGGAGCGATCAAAACAAACATGAACATTAGCTCCTGAATCAAGCCACCAATCACAAGAAGATTGGGTTGAGTTAATTAAGAATTTTGAATTTACCGACCTGAAAGAAGGCTCAGCACCACTCTCAACCACGTTAACTTGTGGTTTAGATGATTTCCTCAATGGTTCAGTCTTTCGGTGGTAGCAGTCCTTCGCCACATGATTTGTCCTTCCGCACACAAAGCAGAATGTGCCTTTATAATTTTTTGACTTCTGATTCGGTCGGTTCTGATTTGATCGGTTCTGAGGAGGTTTGTATGATTGGTTGGATCTAGATTGAATTTCTTCTTCTTAAAATTCTTTCCCTTAGGTTTGAATTGATTTGGAGTTGGATTTGACTCGGTCAGATGGATTTTAGGTCCAAGGTCGGTCTTTTGATTTTGATTGAGCTTAAGCCGGTGTTCTTCTTCAATCCTAATAGAGTTAATCACTTCTGTTAGGGTCAAGCTACCTTGCTTATGCTTAGCTCTCGAGTAAAGGATGACCAAGATGGTGGAAGGGCATCTACTAAGGCTTGGACCTTATAGTTTTCAGAAAAACTACAGCCAGTCAACTCTGACTTTCTAAGAAAATCTTGGAATTCATGAATTTGAATACTAATGGGTTTGGAATCTACCATTATGTACTTTCAAAATTTTGAGATGGTGAATCTATCTAGACCAGCATCAACCATCCCATATTCAGCCTCAAGAGCATCCCATAGTTCCTTAGCAGTTTTAGTAGGAAGGTAGACATCATAAAGATTATCAGATAGGGCACTTAAAATTCTATGTCTACAATGAAAATCTATTTCTTGGGGTTTTTGATTTGATGAAGAGGAAGTATCAACTATACTAGAAGAACCTTGTTGAGTATTAGATTTGGGATCTGATAATTCTATGGCAGAAAATAAACCTAAAGTGGTAAGCCAGTATTTCACTTGGCTTTGCCACCTCCTAAAGAATGATCCATTAAATTTTTCAGGTTTGATTGCACTAAGATCATCAGAACCCATTTTGAAAAGTTGGTTGCTTAATTCGTTCTGCACAACCAAAAAATTAAAGGTTTAGCCTTATAATTTAAATTTTTTAAATTAGTGATTTTTCAGATATTTCTAGATTTTAAATTTAAATTCAAAAGAATTAAATCTAGAAACTACTTGCAATAATAATAAACACTAAGCAAAATTAACTCAAATAATTCAATTTTGAATTTGAGTTTCAAATTTTTTTTTTAAATTTCAAATTTGAATTTCAAATTTAATTTTGAATTTTAAATTTTAAATTCAAAACTAATTTCTAAGGCTTCTGACAGATTCAAAAATAAGATTTTTTTTAAAATTACTTATAATAAAATCTAGCACTTTCTAATGATAGAAAAACTTGTCCTTAGCTGTTAGAAATTATTTTTGATTTTGCAAAATCTTTTTTAGAAAATGCTAGAAAATTAATCTAAAAATTTAATTCAAAATATAAACTAAATTAAAAAGAATCAAACTGGTCGAGGCGTGTTAGACACTGCCCTAAGGACAAGTTTTTGCCCCTCGTGCGGGTTGTTGGCGATTTGTCCCCAAGGTACAACGACCCGGCTCGATCCGATCCTCCTACCGCGAGCACGATCGGATGGAGGTACAAACCCAATGAAACTTCAGATGCCCAAATAAAAATATAATAATAAAAATAGTTAAATAAATCTTTTACCATCAGTAGCTTTTACCAGTAGCTTGTTGAGATAGACTCTCAACTTGTTGAGACAGACTTCCAACTCATTTGAATTTCCTTACTACTCTATTTCTTTAGCCTATCCACACATATATATATATATATATATATATATATATATATATATATATATATATATATATATATATATATATATATATAAAAAATATTTTTGATCGTTAGGCTTTATTACTGTTTCTTTTGGAAAGGAAGAAAAATCGGAACGCTTGAGCGTTTTTGGAAATTAATTTTTGGAAATTAAATCAGGGAATGCTCGCCGAATGTTACGCTCGCTCCCACGTGAGCTTTTAAAGCTCGAGTGGGTCCTTTAAAGTTTATTTATTTATTTTTAACTTTTTCAAAGCTTTTAAAGCTCGAGTGGGTCCTTTAAAGTTTATTTATTTATTTTTTAACTTTTTCAAACGCTCAAAGTCAACACTGACAAGTGCTGGAAATTGTTGCTAAATCTGGATAGGTCCCCATTACACTCGTCAAAGTCTACCAGTTCTTGCATCAGCTTCATTAGATGGAATTGGTGCTTCCATGGCAACAATGAAACACTTGCTCAGCTGCCAATCTGATCCTAAACAATGTTCAAATAGATTCTCACATTTGCTTCTGAGATAAAAATTGGACCTCACAATTACTGCAATTCTAATTTAGAATCCACCAACCACATTCTTCCATCTTGCCCGATAGCCATGTTTGCTCTGAAATTGAAAGGTCAGCCTTCCTCCTTGCTTTCCCTCAATGCTTCACCGAGATGCACAAAAGTCCCCAAACAAAAGAATAGTCAAAGAGAATAACATTGGAATAAGGGAATAACTGTCCAGTCTTTGTTCCAATTTAAAATTTTCCAAAATAACATTGGAATGAGATAATTACTGTCCTATATTTATTTCCTGCATAGTGGTCATACATCGCCACTTGATGTGGGGTAAAATTATCATTGTATTAATATACGTGCATATGGCAAAAAGGCTAGAATCATTTTCAATGTCTGACTTTGACTCGTCAACTATCACGTTCGGATAAAGATAAACTGCCATGCCTCGGCAGGACCGAGCTACCGCTGTGCCTCGGCAGGACCGAGCTATCTCCATGCCTCAGCAGGACTGAGCTACCGCTATGCTTCGACATGACCGAGCTATCTTCATACCTCGACAGGACCGAGCTGTCTCCATACCTCGGCAGGACCGAGCTAGCTTCATACCTCGGTAGGATCAAACTGTCTCCATGCCTCGGCGGGACCGAGCCATACCTACTCTCTGGTAAGACCAAAGACCTCCTTGCTCAGCTCAAACACCCTTATTACCTGATGTTACTCCAAGAGATTCAAAGGATAAATAGCTCCAATTACTTGGATCTCAAAAAAATCTTTCTAAAATGGGAACGAGTAGCCAAACATGACCCTCCGACCATAGCCATCGAAAATTCAAATCTCTAATCATTTGGTGGGATTCCAATCACATCGGCTCCCAGGACCCCAAAGATGGAAACAAAAGCCAAATATGGTCTAATGCCCATAAATAACCAAATCTGAAAGTGCCAACCAGCTTTTCTAACCGTCGATCCTCGTAACTAACAGGATTCAAATCATATCGGCCTTGTAACTAATCATATTCGAATCAAATTCAAATAATACTGGCTTTCAACTTCCTAAGACACGTGCAGAAAGTCAGGTAACAACCCGCCCAGTGGCCTATAAATACCAAGTCTCAAGACTCTCTCATGTACGCACACTCACGCACTAGCATCTTTGAAATTTCTTAAACTCTAGCTGAGTTCATAGCTCTTGGGAGGCCATCCTTGAGAGACTCTTTTGCAAGAGCCTTTTCCTCACATCTATTTGCTAAGAGTTACCACTGACTTGGGTGTCGGAGGGTCTTCTGCAGGGGCCACCCCCAATGCTTCCTGCATGAGGACTGTCTTATAGGTTCATCCGGATGAAAGATCGCCATCCGAATCCTGACGTGGCCACTCCCAAGCCAGAGAATGAAATTCAGCAGCAACAACACCTATGGTACATGCATGCAACAAGTGCTATTGGCATTGTGTTGGCCCAGATGGCAACCCAAGAGGGGGGGGGTGAATTGGGTTCTTAAAAATTTTAACCTTTTAAAACTATTGGCTTTGAAATAATTAAGTGCAGAATAAATTTCAATCATAAATGAAAAGATAGAGAGAGAGAGACAATTAAAGCACGACAAACACAAGAATTTTATAGTGGTTCGGTGTATCCAACACCTACGTCCACTCCCAAGATTCACTTGGGTCCACACTATAATCAACTAGATTACAGCCGAGTTGTTTTACAAGATCACAACTCAAAACTTGTTTTTTCCTAGGGATCACAACGAACCCAGCTGGTTTTCCGGGCTCACCAGCACAAAACCCTAACACAAGCTAATATAGCTTGTCCCGAGGTATACTACCTCCACTAATTCAATCCCCCTGATTGAACTAGCAAAAACAATAAGAATAATGTTTACAATAACACACAGCTCCTTAAATGAGCAAATATTCAAAGTAAATAAATAAGTTTAGAAAAGCCTGATTTGAAGATGATTGGATTTGAGCTTTTCTTCTTTTCTTCTTTTCCTCTTCTCTTTGAGATGTTGAATCAAGCCTCAGCTCCGATTCTTCACAGATGTTGCAGATGAGAAGTTGGGAAATAACAAAAACAGGGCTTTTTCTTCTGTTGGAAAATCCTCGATTTTTCAAGTTGAATGCCTTGGATTCTCTTTGAGCTTTTTGGAGTGGAAGAATTTGAACTGGATTCTTTTCTCTTGATTTCTTGCTCAAGACTCTCGATTTTTTCAATATGATTTCTCTATTTTTCGTTTTTCCTCTCTTTTTTTTTCTCTTTTCAAACGAATGCTCTTCCCCCTTTTATAGATTCCTTTAATCCATTTTTGGGTGTGAAACTAGCCGTTGGAGTGCCTGGAAAGTTTTTCCATACATAAATATAGCCGTTAGAGTTAGGTAAAGAAAATATTACCGTTAGAGCTGATCTGGCAATTTAAAAATTTTCCAGGTTGGAGTCGGCTCCAACTTTTCAGGTGTCGGCTCCAAGTCGTTATCCAAAAATAGAAAGTTCTGAGTCGTTGAGAGTCGGCTCCGAAAAAGTAAGTGTCGGCTCGCCATGTTCAGGTGTCGGCTCCAAAAGACTGTAAGTGTCGGCTCCAAGGTAGTCAAAAATCATGCGTTCTGTCCCCGTGTCGGAGTCGGCTCCAGACACTGTAAGTGTCGACTCCGAAACTCTGGGTGTCGGCTCCAGATCGTATCAAAAATCAGAAAGACATTTGATTGGCCATGGGGTCGGCTCCAGACTTTCTAGGTGTCGACTCCAGGCTCTGAATTTTGAAACTTATTTGGCATTGATTCAAAACACGTTTCTTATGCCTTTTGATTAATCAAATATTTTTAAGCCCTGAAACACTTGTTAAATTTATTAGTAACACAATGAATATACTCAATTCCTTTATTAATCATCAAAATCAATGAATTGGTCAACAATCTCCCCCTTTTTGATGATTATAAAAACATTGAGTATATGCATAGGATTCTTAAATCAAAATTTTCAAAGATGTGATCCTCACAGGTAAGCTCCCCCTGAATAAGGTAGCTCCCCCTATGAAGTTCAATTTAACATTGTTCTTCCTTTTGCTTTACATTTTAGTGTTTGATACCTAGAATTCAGTTATATCAATTTTCACTTAAGCTTATTTAAATTAATGCATATCCAAAATTTAATATCAATCAAATACCAATCAAAGCATAACTAATCAATGCATATACGACATAACTTTCTCCCCCTTTTTTGTAATCAACAAAAAGATTAAGAAGAGTAAAATGATAAAATTGATAGATCAAAAGATAATTTCATTATATCAAAAAGTCATATTACAAAGTGAAACTTTCATTGTCAAACATCAAATTCTTCATTCATGAAAATTTAAAGATAAACATACATCAACTATTCTTCATTAAAACAAAAATCAAACTACATTAATAAAGTCATTACATTAATCAATTCTTTTAATAAGTCTTGTAAGTCTTCTAAATTCTTCCCATCCCACTCTGAGTCTTACAAATTCTTTTAACCTTCTGTCCACAAATGCACATGCAGTCATAATCTTATCTTGAAGTTCGCATTGCATTTGAGTAGGTTTCTGATCTCCACAAATATCTTAAGTTCTTCAAATATGTTCTTTAGATCATTCCTTAAGGATTCAGCAGATGAGCCAAGAGTTGATTCAATTTTTCCAATGCGATCATCCAAAGAAAAGAGTTCTTTAAATTCATAAATTGACTGTCAAACTCAGTCTTCATTTCTTCCTTCTGAGCAGCAAGTAACTTTTAAGTTGCTCCAATTGAAGTCTGAAAAACCAGATGAAGTAGATGGAGGTATTGGAACTGGAGCAGGAGCAGGAGCAGGACTGCCAGGCTGTGGAGAGGAACCCTCACAGACGGACCAGCCTCAAAAGGTGCAGAAGACCTCATTTCAGGGCTCTCTCATCCAAACTGCCTTTCCTCCCATTGTCCATTAACCTTCACAAATCCCATCCGATGAATGTAGCCAAACTATAGTAATCAGTGTGCCTAAGGTTCTTGGAAGGTCATTATCCAAAATCACAACCCTTGGCTCCTGAAAACCATAGTTAAAATCATACCATAGGGTAGGGAAGATCTCCTTTTTCCTCCAGCCTCGGCCATATAAAATCATCATTGCAGCAAGGTTGATGGGTTGACCAGTCAAACACTATCCATCACCACAATGTCTCGCTCCGAGACATACTCAAATCACCGGTCTTAGGGAATAAAATCCTACTGCAAATATTGTGAAGTAATCTCAATTCCAAGGGCAATTGATTAGCCCTAACCTTCTTCAAATTCTGTTACTTCTCCCCTAACATCCTTGAAGAGCTCTGACCTCTCACTGTGCATATCAGCTACTAATCCATGATAGGGATGCTAGAAGATTTCCTAATTTTGAAAAGTAAGGTGACTCTTTTCCTCTAACAGAGCTTACTATCCCACCATCACCTCTAGACAAATTGAAGTAGAATTCCTTGACTAGGGCTGGATAGGTAGGAACATCTAAGAGCACACTTTATCCCAACCTAGCTCTTTGAATTGATTTCCAATTGAAAAACCCTCGGATCAAAATTCAAAATCAACTTTCTACCCATTGTAATACTCTGGCTAGGTATCTACCTGAGGAGAAGAAGGGTTGGATTGTGAATGGGTTGAGAATCCTCGCTCGGAGACGGCTCGCGACGGGTCACCTCGCCGGCTTCCCGTAGGGCGCTCCAAGACTGATCCTCTCCTCTTAGGTGCCATTTGATCCTTAGGAAAGTTCGAATTGGAATTTGAGTTGGGGAGGTTTTGAGAGAGTTTTGGAAGAGTTTGGTTAAGGATTTGAAAAGATGGAAATGACGAGGTGTCGACTCTGCCCTAATAAATCAACTTTGGACCCCCAGGTGTCGACTCCCGCAAAGTCGGGTGTCGACTCCAAATCGCTAACACAGTCAGCGCTCGACTGGAGTCGGCTCCACTTATACGGTGTCGGCTCCAAGGTCAGGGACCGAGAGCGACACAGAGAGGTGTCGACTCCTCAAACTGAGGTGTCGACTCCACTGACAGTTTCAGAGAAAAAAATGAGATTCAAACATCTGAAACTTTCAAAATAATTCAATAAAATTTTGAAAAATCTTTGGAATATGAAGAATCAAATTGCTCAATGACTAGATAATTTGTCCTTAAAATTATGAAAGGAATATCAAGAAATTAATAGAAATCTAGATAGTCATTCCTTAGAGTTTCAAAATCATTCCAAAGGGTCACAAATCCCTAATTCACCTCTAAGATAACAAAATCTCTCTTCACTTAAAGGTTTTGTAAATATATCAGCTAATTGTTCTTCAGTATTAACATAATCAAGACAAATTTCATTATTAGCTACATGTTCTCTTATAAAGTGATATCTAATTTCAATGTGTTTTGTTCTTGAATGTTGAATTGGATTTTTAGTTAGATTTATTGCACTTGTGTTATCACATCTAATAGGTGTTTTATCAAGTGTTATGCCATAATCTTCAAGTTGTCTCTTAATCCAAAGGATTTGAGCACAGCAACTTCCAGCTGCAACATATTCTGCTTCAGCAGTTGATAATGCAACCGAATTTTGCTTTTTGCTAAACCAAGAGATTAAGTTACTTCCTAAGAATTGACATGCACCACTTGTGCTTTTTCTATCTAATTTACATCCAGCATAGTCAGAATCAGAATATGCAATCAAGTTTAATGTTGAGTCTCTAGAATACCATAAACCTACATTTTTAGTTCCACTTAAATATCTTAAGATTCTTTTACAGCAATTAAGTGAGATTCTTTAGGTTCAGATTGAAATCTAGCACATAAACAAACAGCAAACATATATCTGGTCTACTAGCAGTTAAGTAAAGAAGAGATCCGATCATACCTCTATAATATTTTTGATCTACTTTCTTACCATCTTCATCTTTGTCCAATTTGCATGAAGGACTCATAGGTGTTCCAAGGGGTTTGATTGACTCCATTCCAAACTTCTTGAGAAGTTCTTTTGTGTATTTTGCTTGATTGATGAAAATTCCCTCTTTGCTTTGTTTGATTTGAAGTCCTAGGAAGAAGTTGAGTTCTCCCATCATGCTCATTTCAAATTCACCCTGCATTAACTTAGCAAATTCTTGACATAAAGATTGTTAGTAGCACCGAATACAATATCATCAACATATATTTGTACTACTAATAAATCTTTCTTTTCTTTTCAAAAATAGTGTTTTATCAACATTTCCTCTTGTAAAATCATTTTCAATCAGAAATTTACTTAATCTTTCATACCAAGCTCTAGGTGCTTGTTTCAAACCATATAGTGCTTTGTGCAATTTAAAAACATGATTTGAAAATTCATGATCTTCAAAACCAGGTGGTTGTTCAACAAAAACTTCTTCATTTATAAATCCATTTAAAAATGCACTTTTAACATCCATTTGAAATAAATTGATATGCATATGACATGCAAATGCAAGTAATAATCTAATTGCTTCTAATCTAGCTACAGGTGCAAAAGTTTCATCAAAATCAATTCCTTCTTCTTGATTATATCCTTTTGCAACTAATCTAGCTTTGTTTCTAATTACTATGCCATTTTCATCTAATTTATTTCTAAATACCCATTTTGATCCTATAACAGAATGATCTTTAGGTCTATCTACTAATGTCCATACATTATTTCTAGTAAATTGATTTAATTCTTCTTGCATAGCTAACATCCAATTATTATCTTTTTCAGCTTCTTCAATAGTTTTAGGTTCAATTTGAGATACAAATGCAAGATGATTATTGATGTTTCTCATTGATGATCTAGTTCTTACTCCTTGAGATGGATCACCTATAATTAATTCTTTTGGATGACCATAGGCATATCTCCAATCTCTAGGAAGATCTACATCATTATGATTTGCATCAACAACATCAACACTAGGAGAATCATTATCTTTAGCTTCTTGTTCATGATCTGAAGATACATATATTTAATTTTTCAATGTCTCTTTCTAAATGTTTGTATCTTCCTCATCATCAATCTTTTGAACTTGATGCTAAAGATTCATCAAAAATTACATGAATAGATTCTTCTACAATTAAGTTTCTCTTGTTAAACACTCTATAGGCTTTACTAGATGTTGAATATCCTAAGAATATGCCTTCATCAGATTTTGCATCAAATTTTCCTAGATTATCTTTACCATTATTATGAATGAAACATTTACAACCAAATGCATGAAAAACTTATGTTTGGTTTTCTATTGTTCCATAGTTCATAAGGTGTTTTCTTAATGATTGGCCTAATTAAAGCTCTATTAAGAATGTAACATGCCGTGTTTATAGCTTCCGCCCAAAAGTATTTTGGTAGGTTGCTTTCACATAGCATGGTACGGGCCATGTCTTCTAAAGTTCTATTTTTCTTTCAACTACTCCATTTTGTTGTGGTGTTCTAGGTGCAGAAAAATTATGATGGAATGCCATTTTCAATGCAAAAGTTTTCAAATAAATGATTTTCAAATTCAGTGCCATGATCACTTCTTAGAGACACTATGGTGTTGTTTTTCTCATTTGTGACCTTCTTGAAGAATTTCAAAAATATGGAAAGGTCTCATCTTTATGAGCTAAAAAATACCCAAGTGTATCTAGAGTAATCATCTACAATCACAAGACCATATTTCTTTCCTCCTAGACTTGTGGTTCTAGTAGGTCCAAAAAGATCCATGTGAAGTAGTTCAAGTGGCCTAGAAGTGGAAACAATATTTTTAGTTTTGAAAGAATTTCTAGTTTGTTTTCCAAATTGACATGCATCACAAATTTTGTTATTTTCAAAATCTAGTTGTGGAAGTCCTTTTACTAAATCCATTCTAATTAATTTTGAAATTAGGTGTGTGCTTGCATGACCTAATCTACGATGCCACAACCAACCAATCTCATTCATATTAGCATTATTAGCAACTAAGCAATGATTACTAGTAGACAAATTGTCTAAATCAATCAAGTATACATTGCCATTTCTATTTCCAATAAAAACAATGCTATTATCAATGGGATTAGAAACAGTGCATATAGAAGATTCAAATGATACTTTAAAACCTTTATCACATAATTGACTAATACTAATTAATTATGTTTTAAACCATCAACATATAAGACATTTTCAATATATGTGGAGGGAGTTATTTGAATGTTACCAAACCCCATGATTTGGCCTTTGCCATTGTCACCAAATGTAACAACTCCTCCTCTTTTGCTTTCAAGGGTGATGAATTGATCCTTGTCACCCGTCATGTGTCTTGAGCAGCCACTATCGAGATACCACTTTCGCTTTGATCTTTTGGCCGCAAGACACTCCTGCAAAAATATCAAGTCTTATATTTAGGTACCCAAGCTTTCTTGGGTCCTTCATGGTTAGTAGCATAAAAATTGTTCCTTTGGGAACCCATATTTTCTTTCCTTTACTATTTAAATTCTTGTTACTTTTCTTTTTACATTCATAAGATTTATGTCCTTTCTTGTTACAATAATGACATGTAACATTATCTTTATTTGGTTCTTTTCTAAAAAAGTTTTTGACAAATTTTTGTTTTATGTTAGGTCTATATCCTAATCCAGCCTTATCAAATATAGCTCTTTGATTACTAATAATAAATTAAGTTTTTCAGAACTATAAGTAATTTATCAACAATATTTTTATATTTATCAACTTCCTTCTTTAGTTTATCATTTTCATTGGAAATTGATTCTTTTTCTTTTGTCAAATTTCATTTTCAGATTTCAGCATTTAATTTCATTATAAGATTTCTTTTTCTTTAATGAAATTGAATTTTCATTTTTCAAAAATTTGTATTTCTTTTTCAAAACTTTAAAATCATCAACAAGTTCATTAAAAGCATCAAATAATTCATCAAATGCAAATCATCACAAGGGTTTTCAGAACTTACCTCGTTGTCGTCGTTTGCCATAAAGCAAATGTTTGCAACTTCCTTTTGTTCTTCCTCTGAAGAGGATTCATCGCTGTCGCTCCAAGTTGCAACATAGCCTTCTTTTTCTTCTTGTAGGCTTTCTTCAGTTGAGGACAATCATATCTAAAATGCCCCGGTTTCTTACATCATAGCAAATCAAGGGGTCTTTCTCTTTTCTTTGTCCTTGTCTTTCTCCTTTTCTCCTTCCATTTTAGTTCCAAATTTCTTCTTGTGGAAGGGTCTCTTTCTCCTCATGAATTTTTAAATTTTCTTGCTAGAGAGCAGTCTCTTCATCATCATCATCATCACTGCAGCTCTCCTCACTTTTGCAGCTTTAAGAGCAATGTCTTCTTCTTTTGTCCTCCTCTATGCTGCTTCATGGTCAGCTCATGGGTCATAAGGATCCAAGAAGCTCCTCCAAGGGTAAAGTGTTGAGGTCCTTTGCTTCTTGGATTGCTGTCACCTTCGCTTCCCATGATCTTGGAAGTGACCTAAGAATTTTCGAACAAGTTCAGAGTTAGTATATGTCTTACCAAGACTTTTCAAACCATTTACAATATCAGTAATCTAGTGTACATGCATGTATGGTTTCAGTTTGTTCCATGCTAAACAATTCATATTTATGAACAAGAATATTAATTTGATTCTTTAACTTGATTGTACCCTCATGGGTAACCTAATCTATCCCAAATCTCTTTGCGGAATTACATGTAGAGATTCTATTAAATTCATTTGCATCTAAAGAACAATATAAAACATTCATGGCCTTAGCATTAAGCTGTGCCATTTTTATCATTATCATTCCAATCCCTTTCGGGCTTAGGAACAATAGTGCCATCATCTAATGTGTGGGTGTACTAGGTCCATTAATTATAACACCCCATAATTCATAATCAAAGCTTGAATGAATATCCTCATTCTAGCTTTCCAATAAATAATAGTTCCATTAAACAAAGGAGGTCTATTCGTAGAATGACCTTCAGCAAATGATCCAACTTGAGCTGCCATTTGGATCTTTAGCTCTTGATCGTGTGATCAAAATCTAATGAGCACTTGCTCTGATACCAATTGTTGACCCAAATGGCAACCCAAGAGGGGGGGGTGAATTGGGTTCTTAAAAATTTTAACCTTTTTTTTTTGGTACAAACGGGCGATCACACTAGTCTAGCACGAGTCAGCCCAGATAGATCAGAGTACAAAATTTACTGCAAAGAAGCAGGGCAGGGGTCACTCGGCATCAAAATCCATGGACCAGAAAGCAGAGCCACTGAAGCAGCAATCCAATCCGTCGCCGAGTTGGCTTCGTGATATATATGACGGGTCTGGACGCAATCAATCTCCCGCAGAATAGCCCAAATGTCCAATAAATTGGATTAGAATGAGCAGAAGGGCAATTCTGCATCTGAATCCAAGCAATGACCGACATGGAATCGCCCTCAATACAAATCCTCTGAGCATGAAGAACCCGAGCAGCATAAGAAATTTCCACCCAAGCCGCGCGAAGCTTGGTCATGGGGACAGAGGAGTCGAGAGAACCAAACTTTCGCCACCAAAGGTCACCATGAGGTCCTCGGATAATGAACGCTGACCCAGCAATTCTTCCACGGACACTCCCATCAAAATTGACTTTGACAAACCCTGGAGATAAGAATCGTATGCCGGTTCGCTGCCGAAGCAGTAGGGGATCCCCAGTGGCCAAAGATATCAAACCCAATATGAGCACAGTCTGCCGCCAATAATCTGATCTTCCTAGCAATCTTGTGAAGAGAGATAGTGTCATCAGAGAAAATAAGCTGGTTCCTAGTTAACCAAATCTGATAAGCAGTGACCGCCCATAGACCTTACTTATGCTGAGGGCACCTCCGAAGGTCCAGAAGGAAAGAAGAGTACAGGAGCCTGAGTCATTCTGTCTGAACGGATATCCCATCATAAGCCAGACCCGTCTAGCTCTGGGGCAGATGAAAATAGCATGATCTATAATTCCTCCTCTAAGCTGCATAATGGGCAGATCGACTGAATAGGGAGACCCCTCCGAGATAGGAGAGCACAGGTAGGAAGAGAGCCCCACAGAAGTTTCTAGATAAATAACTAAACTCTGGGGATAGTAGGAAGCTTCCAAATCCACGCAGCATCCTCCAAGCGCTGAGGCTGAGGTCTGAACATCATCATCAGATCCCTGGTTGGGGCCTTAGAGAGATAGGAACTCTGCCAGAGTCTAACATCAGAAGATCGACCAGGAAGAAGAGGCATCGATAAAATCCATCGGGCAAGCTCCGCACCGAACAATCTGGTCACCGAGGGGATATGCCAAGATGGAGGGTCAGAGGAGATCAAGTCCTTGACCCTTAGACTAGAAGGGGTCTTAATACTAATAAAGGAGGGCCACCAAGAGAGAGGAAGCTCTGAAATCCAGGTATCCTGAATAACACTGACCGAAGAACCATCTCTGATCATCCAAGAAATATTGTCCAAGATAGCCTGACCATAGCGACAGACCTCCTTCCAATAGGAGGAGCATCCCCAAGGTGGAGAAATATGCATGGCAGATGACCATTCTCCATACCTAATGCGCATCAGAGAGCTCCAAAGACAATGTGGCTCAAGAAGAAATCTCAAAGCATGTCTGGCAATAAGGGCTTTTCTTCTAACAATCAAAGACTAGATACCGAGACCACCCTCAGCGATAGGCATACAGACCAAATCCCAGGATAAGAGGTGAATCCCATGACCATCCTGCACAGAAGCCCATAGGAAATCATGAAAGCATCTCTCGATCCTTCTCAGGCAAGTAATCGGAATGGCTGCATTCGACAGGATATGCAGGGGAAGAGAGGAAAGAACTGATCGAATAATGATAACCCTAGCCATCATCGAAAGATCAGTCACCTGCCATCCCTCAATGCGCTGGCGCACCCGCCTCTCGATCTCGGAGAATCAGAGCAGCAGGGGCTTCGCCCCGTTATAGGGATCCCCAAATAAATAAATCTATCAATCTGAGTGGTGATACCCACAATCTATGATGGCTTCTCTAGTGGATCTAGAGGTCTTCGGGCTAAAACAAATAGAAGACTTCAGAAAATTGACCTTCTGACCAGAAGCCTGGCAGTAGCTCTGAATGATAGAATGAAAAGAAGCCGCATTCTCAATAGAAGCATGGCCTAGGAGGATACAGTCATCAGCAAAGAGGAGGTGGAGACAAAAGGGCCCTCGGAACCACCATAACTGGGGCAATCGCCTGTCCTGCTGAGCCTGGCGTAAAGCACGAGAAAGATCATCTGCAGCCAGGATGTACAGCAAAGAAGATAAGGGGCAACCCTGACGGAGACCAACACTAGAGTGAAAAAATCATCGGGTTTCCATTGATAATTAGAGAAAAAGAGGGCTTATGGATGCAAGCCATAATCCATTCTATAAATAATTCATCAAACCCAAACTCGAGAAGAGAGCGGTACAAAAAAGCCCAGCTCAATCTATCATAAGCACGCTCCATATCGAGCTTAACAGCCATAAGACATCGTCTGACCGGAGCTCTATGAAGAACATGCATAAACTCCTGAGCAATAAGAACATTATCAGAAATAGACCTCCCTCTAATGAAAGCCCCCTGCTCCTCCGATATGAGGCGAGGAATCACCAGACAAAGGCGGCGAGCTAAAAGGCGAGCACAGACTTTATACAAGGTAGTACATAGGCTAATGGGCCGAAAGTGCAGAATAAATTTCAATCACAAATGAAGAGATAGAGAGAGAGACAATTAAAGCACGGCAAACACAAGAATTTTATAGTGGTTCGGTGTATCCAACACCTATGTCCACTCTCAAGTTCCACTTGGTCCACACTATAATCAATTAGATTACATCTAAGTTATTTTACAAGATCATAACTCAAAACTTGTTGTTTCCTAGGGATCACAACGAACCCAGCTGGTTTTCCGGGCTCACCAGCATAAAATCCTAACACAAGCTAATCTAGCTTGTCCCGAGGTATACTACCTCCACTAATTCAATCCCCCTGATTGAACTAGCAAAACAAAAAGAATAATGTTTACAATAACACACAGCTCCTTAAATGAGCAAATATTCAAAGTAAATAAACAAGTTTAGAAAAGCCTGATTTGAAGATGATTGGATTTGAGCTTTTCTTCTTTTCCTCTTCTCTTTTGAGATGTTGAATCAAGCCTCAGCTCCGATTCTTCACAGATGTTGTAGATGAGAAATTGGGAAATCACAAAAACAGGGCTTTTTCTTCTTTTGGAAAATCATTCGATTTTTCAAGTTGAACGCCTTGGATTTCTCTTTGAGCTTTTTGGAGTGGAAGAATTTGAACGTGGATTCTTTTCTCTTGATTTCTTGCTCAAGACCTCTCGGATTTTTTCAATATGATTTCTCTATATTTTTCGTTTTTCCTCTCTTTTTTTTCTCTTTTCAAACGAACGCTCTTCCCCCTTTTATAGATTCCGTTTAATCCATTTTTGGGTGTGAAACTAGCCATTGGAAAGTGCCTGGAAAGTTTTTCCATACATGAAATATAGTTGTTAGGGGTTAGGTAAAGAAAATATTACCGTTTGAGCTGATCTGGCAATTTAAAAATCTGTTTCTGACAGGTTGGAGTCGGCTCCAACTATTCAGGTGTCGGCTCCAAGTCGTGTATCCAAAAATAGAAAGTTCAGAGCTCGTTGAGGAGTCGGCTCCGAAAAAGTAAAGTGTCGGCTTACCATGTTCAGGTGTCAGCTCCAAAGACTGTAAGTGTCGGCTCAAGGTAGTCAAAAATCATGCGTTTTGTCCTCGTGTCAGAGTCGGCTCCAGATACTGTAAGTGTCGACTCCGAAACTCTGGGTGTCGGCTCTGAAACTCTGGGTGTCAGCTCGGACCGTATCAAAAATCAGAAAGACATTTGATTGGCCATGGGATCGGCTTCAGACTTTCTAGGTGTCGACTCCAGGCTCTGAATTTTGAAACTTACCTTTGGCACTTGATTCAAAACACGTTTCTTGATGCCTTTTGATTAAACAAATATTTTTAAGCCCTGAAACACTTGTTAAATTTATTAGTAACAAATGAATATACTCAATTCCTTTATTAATCATCAAAATCAATAATTGGGTCAACACATTGTCAACTAAAAAAAAAATCGTATCACTCGGATGGAGCAACAATATGATCAATTAGAACAACATATGGATAAGATATTGGTCAATATCAAAGGATGACAATTGAACCTATCACCTACCAGCATGCCAACCATATCTCACGATCCTTTAAAGCTCAACCAAGAATATTAATGAAAATATCTATAGAAGAATTCAACTTGAGATTTCTAATTTCTAAGGTAAACTAGAGCCTAAAGCTTTTATAAATTGGATTTTATCTATTGAAGAATATTTTAGCTATTATAAACTGACCAGTCAAAGAAGCATGAAATTTGTTAAAAATATGCTCAAGTTATAGAAGCTAAATTTGATGGAAGGCAATTGAGTATGCCACTTATAAATGTTTTGAATCTATTACTACTTGGCATATATCATGTATGTTGTTGGGATTTAGTCGTTGATGAATAATAATGGAATTAACCTTGCTGAAAAAATATTCTTGGCTTTATCTTTTTTTTTCAACAATCAACAGCACAGTGGTAATGCGCCCCTTAGTTCTGGGTTCAAAGCACCACAACCACAGCCCCTTATTCTTGTGATTTTTAATCCCATGCATTCAAGTCCGCAAGGAGGCCGCAAGTCCTCCTCCCATGATGGGTCAACTGCTGCAAGTCCTCCTCTCACACCGTGGCTCTCTCCACGTGAAGCCTCTTCATGTCATGGGTTTCTTCTTTCATTGCCACGAAGCCCAAGAAAAGCTTCCTTTTTTTTTTTTTTTGTACAGACGGGCGATCACACAAGTCTAGTGTGAATCAGCCCAGAAAGATCGAATATACAATTTGCTGCAACAGAAAAAGATAGGGGTCGCCCGGCCTCCATATCAACGAACCAGCATGCTGGGCCACAGAAGAAGCTACCCAGTCCACGCCGAATTAGCTTCACGATAAATATGATGGATCTGGGTGCAGTCAACCTCCCGCAGGATAGACTAAATATCCATAAGAATCGGATTAACAGGATCGGAATGGTAGCTCTCCTTCTATAGCCAAGAGATGACCAACATGGAATCACCCTCAATCAAAATCCTTTGGGCATGAAGAGTCCGGACAACATAAGAAATGCCCGCCCAAGCCGCATGAAGCTCTGACATAGGGACGAAGGAGTCAAGAGTACCAAAACCTCCCACTCCCAACAAGTCACCATGAGGACCACGGATGACGAAAGCGGAACCCGCAGCTCTACCACGGACACTCCTATCAAAGTTGATTTTAACGAACCTTGGAGGGGGGCTCCTAGGAGATAAAAACCGTATGCCGGTTCGCTGCCGAAGCAGCAGGGGATCCCTAGAGGCTAGAGATGTCAGAATCAACACGGGCACAGTCCGCGACCAAAGATCGAATCTTCGTGACAATCCTGAGGGAAGAAAAGCTTCCTTCACGTTGCAAGAGATTCTTGGCTGGAACGCTCAACGTACACCTCTGTGCATTATTAATCACGTCTACGAAGCACGACGACTGGCCTCCAATGCAAGCGTATTCCCATCGGAAGTCTGTCCGGTTCCTGGATGCCCCACGCCGCCTTCAATGCATCTCTCGTGTTGGAACCCCAGTGGATCTTTCCAGCTAATGGAAGGAGGAAGTCCCACATGTGAAGCCAGCGGATCCTTCTGCTAGTGGGCAGAGGAAGCCCCGAGGGAGGAGGTAAATGCGTTCCACGAAGTCCAGCTAGCTTCGTTCTTGGAGAAGGATCCTCATGATAAGGAAGAAGCTTATTTGAGAGAAAATAATATGTTTTCTATTCCATAAATCCTAAAAACTAGATTTTAAATACATGACCAAGTGGGCTTGGCTCAGACTCAACAAAAACTCCCATGGACTAACCCAATGAGATTAAACTAATCTCCAAGCCCATGTATACCCGTGACTTGATTTAATCTCAACGCTTAGACCCACACCCAGCCCAATATAAGTTAGCCCAACCTAGGCCTTGATAGCACCACACCAGACCCAACAATCTTCACTTTGGTACTTTCAAGGCCTTAGCACGTCCGTCATGTGCATCAGCTGCATACCTACGAAAGCTATCCCATGAAAGAACCTTAGTCAGTGCATCTGCTGGGTTTTTCTTGGTGTGTATCTTCACCAGCTTCACCCTACCTTCTTCCACCAGCTCTCTATAGTCAATGCCTTCCTTCTGAGAATATCCTTTGGCTACTAGTTCTGCCTTGTACCTGATATCCCTTGCTCTGAAGACCCTTTCTTGTGCTGATAAACCTATTTGCAACCAATGGGTTTCTTTTCTTGTGGCAACTGGATCAACTGCCACAAGCCATTCCTATGGAGAGACTGCATCTCCTCTGCCATAGCCTGAAACTACCTATCTTATCCTGGTTGTTCTGGCTCTCCATAGCCTCCTCATAGGTGTAAGGGTCTTCATTGGCTGTCACCAGGGTATATGACACCGAATCCTCGAAGCCTGTGCAGTACGATCCCAATATCAGTCCCCTTTCCGCATCCTGCTGAGTCCTCTATCCAGCTGCATCCTGCTGAACTCCCTGGCTTCTGATCCCTTTGCCAATCCTTTCCATCTGAATCTCAAATCCTCCTGGTTCACTAGTAAATTATACAACTGTGTATGAGGTCATCTGACTAGTATTGTCGTATTCCACCTCCTGCAGTCTCTGTTGTGCATATGTACCATCTCTACTTTGAAGGATCAAGCTCTCATCGAAGGTCACATCCCTGCCGATGACAACCTTCTTCTCCAAGGGGTTCCATAGCCGATACCCCTTGATTCCACGCGGGTAGCCCAGAAACACCATCCTCTTTGACCTGGCATCCAACTTACTCTGCTCCCCAGTACCAACATGCACATATGACGTGCATCCAAACATCCTCAGATGGTTCAGGCTTATCTTTCCTTCAGACCATATCTCTTCTAGAATGCCTTCATCCAAACTGGTGTGTGGTGACCGATTGACCAAGTAGCTAGCTGCATCTACTGCATCAACTCAAAAGATCTTTGGAAGCCCTGTCTGCAGCCTCAAGCATCTTGCTTTTTTCAACAGTATTTTGTTCACCCTCTCAACCATCCTTTCCTATTGAGGAGTTTCCATCACCGAAAAGTACCTTTTGATGCCCCACTCCTCACAAAATCTATGAAACTCCCTGCTGGTGTATTCCCCGCCATTATCTGACCTCAAACACTTCACACTCCTATCCTGCTCCTCCACCTTAGCCTTCAGATTCTAAACTTGGTAAAGACCTCTGATTTCTCCTTCATGAAGTAGACCCACTGCTTTTTTGAGAAATCATCTACCAGGGTCAAGAAGTATCTGGCCCCATTCCTTGCAAAAAATGGGGCTGATCCTCAGACATCTATGTGTACTGACTTTAGGGGTTCCGCACTCCTAGTTGTGCTGACTAAGAACTGTACTCTTCTTTGCTTCCCCATCTGACATGGTTCATAGATCTCCATATCTCCACCACTCAGGTCTGGAAGGAGCCATCTATTGCTCAGTTCTTTCATCCCCCTGTCTCCCATGTGGCCTAAGCGGTAATGCCACATCCTGTACACATCCCAAGGATCTGTTCTATAGCTGATATCTCAGATTTTTCGGTCACCATAGAGCCCTTCAATCTGTATAGGTTGTTCTCTAGCCTTCTTCCTCTCATCACCACCATAGCTCCATTGGAGATGTTCAGAACTCTACTCCTGGAATGACTGCTGAAGCTGTATCCAGTTTGCTTTAGGTACCCCAGTGACACCAGATTCGTAAGAGTGCGCACCATGCCATCAAACATCCTCACTCTTACTGTGCTAATCCCTGCCACCTTGCAAGGATGATCATCTCCAAGAGTCACACATCCCTCATCAACCTTTGTGTAAGTACTGAACCATGATTGGTTGAAAGTGTAATGATGAGAACAAGCTAAATCGAAGGTCCATATCTCTGTGCTATGCCTGTGACCATCTGATACCTCCAAGAGATCATCCTCCACCTTCTAGCCTGCAAGTGTACTTACAAATTCAGATCATCCCTTTTCTTTCTTTTGATTTTTTCTCTTAGGATAATCCCTCTTGAAATATCCTACCTCACCATATTTATAGCACTTAGCCTTCCTGAACTTTAACCATCCCCTAGGCTTGCTCCTGGCCCTGCCTCTGCCTGACCTTTCTCCAACTGATAGACCCTCTTGGGGAATAGCTTCCTTGGTCATCTTCTTCCTTTGCTCATTCATCCAAAGACTCATATGATGTGGGCAGTGAACACAATAGCAAAAGTGTGTTATCTTTCTCCTCCACCTTGACCATGATATTCAGTAATTTATTGCTCATCTGGTCGAATACCTAGATGTGGCCCAGCATATCTCCACCTTCTGTCATCCAAAGGCTGTAAGGCGCTTCTTTAATATCAACTTGTTGCACATTTTCTTCCCCATATAGAGGGCTTGCAACTTCGACCAGAATCCCTTCGGGGTCTTTTCCTCTAGCACTGAATATAAGGCTAAATCTGTCAGACATCCTCTGATCGCTAACATGCTTTCTTCTCCAACGATATTCATTGCTTATCTGTCATCCCATCCGGCCTTTCTTTCAAAGCCAAATCTAAATCCGGACTTTCCACATGGAGAAAGTTTTTTTCCTATCAATCTTCTCAAAATCTATTTTTATGCTACTACCCATGGCTAGATCTCAACCAAAAATAGTATAAAAAATTTTAAAAAATTGATAGACCTTGATGAAGCCTTGCTAAAATTTTTAGCCCTTTGAAGATCTCCAAATCCCTTCTTCCTGAACCTGGCTTTGATATCAACTATTGGGGTTTAGTCATTGATGAACAACAATGGGATCAACCTCGTTGGAGAAATATTTTGGGCTTTCATCCTTTCTTTCCAATAATCAGCAACGCAGTGGTAATGTGCCCCTTAGTTCGGATTCAAAGCACCACAACCACAGCCCCTTATTCTTGTGATTTTTAATCCCGTGGTTCAAGTCAGTAAGGAGGCCGCAAGTCCTCCTCCCACGATGGGTCAACTGCTGCAAGTCCTCCTCTCACACCGTGGCTCTCTCCACGTGAAAACTCTTCATGTCAATGCGTCGCTAAACAGCAACGCATAGTGTGTGTCGCTGTTTAGCAACGCAAATTTGCTTCGCTAAATAGCGACGCAATGAAATGTGTTGCTGTTTAGCGATGCATTTTCAATTTTGCATCGCTAAACAGTGACGCATTCAAATGCGTCGCTAAACAACAACGCATTTCAATGTGTCTCTAATTTTGGTTTATCTTTTTCGGTTAAATAGCTCATAGTTGTACATTGGGCTGGCCTGGCTGGTTCGTCCCATGAAATGGTGTGTACCGGCGGCACCACAGTATGCCCAAATGACCGACAATAAGGTCCTATCCGGACTGACACTGCTTTCAGTCCGATCCACATACGCCTTTGTGCCAGAATGCAGCATAAACCAATGATAAACCTAATCTTAAAACCCAAAACCCTAAAAGATAAAACCCTAATCTTAAAACCCTAAACTCTAAACCCTAATCTTAAAACCCTAAACTCTAAAACCCTAAATCCCTAATTAAACCCTAAAACTCTAAAACCCTAAAACTCCTAAAATCCCTAGATCCCTAAAACACCTAAAAACCCTAAAACACCCAGAACCCTAAAACCCCTAGAACCCTAAAACCATAAAACCCTAAAACCCTAAACCAAAATCCCAAACCCCTGAAACCCTTAATCCCGGAACCATGAATCCCTAATCTGAAAACCCTAAACTCTAAAACCCTAAACCCCTAATTAAACCCTAAAACTCTAAAACCCTAAAAATTTAAAACCCTTAATCCCTGAACATGAATCCCTAATCTGAAAACCATAAACGGTAAAACCCTAAACCCTTAATTAAACCCTAAAACTCTAAAACCTTAAAACTCTAAAACCCTAAACGGTAAAACCCTAAACCCCTAATTAAACCCTAAGGTGCATTTGGATGTCAAAAAGTCATTCCAGGAATAGGAATACGAATTCTGTAGGAATAGCTTATTCCCTTTGTTTTTCCAGATTTTTGTTTGGATGAAAATTTGGTATTTCATGTTATTCTAGTGCAATTAATGCAGTGCTATTCCAAATGATGTTTGGATGACATGGGAATAAGCATGTATTCCAGTAGGAATAGATGAAGAATTTTTTAAAATTCCAAAGATACCCCTTCCAATAAAAATAGTTTATCAATTTTTATTTTTTTAAAATGACTTGAATATTTATTATTTATTAATAAATAAGGTAATAAATTAATTATTATTAATAAAATAATATAAGAACATACTTAATAAATTATTTTATATTAATAAAGAAAAAATAGTACACTTAATTTATTATTTTCTATTAATAAATTTATTTAATTTTAAATTTTATTATAAATAAATTTATTTAATTTATTTAATTTATTTAAATAATATTATAAATAAATTTATTTAATTTATTTAATTTCATCGGTGCCCTGGAATAGCTGCAGTGGGAATAGGAGCTATTCCATGGGTACCATGGAATAAGAAATCAGAATAAGAGGGTTTACTGGAATAGCTGTTCTAGTGGGGCCCACTCTTCTTTTTCATTGTGTTTGGGGGAATAAGGCAGAATAAGGGCCTATTCCATGCCTTATTCCTCCATTCAAACACTGCCTAAAGCATTTCTATGCGTTGCTGTTTAGCGACTCATAATTGCGTCGCTAAACAGCAATGCATTTAAATGCATCGCTAAATAGCAACGCATCGAAATGCATCGCTATTTAGCGATGCATTTAAATGAGTCGCTATTTAGCAACTCATTAGTGATGCATTGAATTGCGTTGCTTTTTAGTGACGCATTAATGCGTCGCTAAACAGCGGCTCATAAAAATGTGTCACTAAATAGTGACGCATTTAGCTGCATTGCTAAATAGTGACGCATTTAGATGCGTCGCTATTTTGCAACAAAAATTTTTGGAGTCGCTAAATCCATCACTATTTAGCGACTGATTTAGTGCGTCGCTAAATTGCGTCGCAGATTTCTTGGGTCGCAATTGAGTCGCAATTCTATCATTATTTTGTGATGAATATTTGCGTCGCTATTCTGCGTCGCTATTTCATGAATTTCTTGCAGTGTTATCTATTAGGAAATATGTCCTACAACCAATCTTCTAGCTTATAGATGGTTTTCATTCATTGTACATGATTTATTTGATTAATAAAAGTTATTTTGGCAGTACAACATATTTTTCATCTTTCAATAGAACTCTTATATGTTGTAGTCCTTAGAATTACATTTATTCGAAAAAGGAGGAATTATCAATAATTCTTAAATGGGTTCGCGACCAAATGATACGTTATTACCTAGGACAATAACGTTGTCAAGTATAGGTCGTTGTGTGCCATATATGTTGGTTTGTCCTCTTAAACCAAGGAGTGTATGACATTAGTATGCATGCAGATGAGTGTAGGAGTACATTCACTAAACAGTGACTCACATCTGTTAAGTACTCTACTATCAAGGGTATCTCACAGAAGGGCAATAGGTATAAGTGTCCCTTTGACCTGAGACTATCATAGTGACTTAGTAAGCAACTCACTATACTTAGGCGCTGGACTACCTGGATTTATAATCTAGTGACGGAAGGATCTGGGTACAGTCAAGTACTTATTAAATCAGTGATGAGTCAAGATGAAATTGTCCACTCTAAGTATTAGAGTTAATACTCGGTTTGTGTTTTTAATTTTGCAAAACCTTGGCCAGGGTAATCCATGTGAGGAGTCACAGGATTGTACATGTTAAAACACACTTAGATGTTTTTGGAAGTTGGCAGTGAACTGTAAATTCATCTTGAGTATTTGGACAAGGGGATGAATTATACGGTAACCATAGCCTAGGTCTTGAATATTGCTTTGCATACATTCGGTCTATTCGGATGTCGGGTACCATTGCTAGATGGTCACATCGATTGGTATAGAAAGTGTTCCTATGCTACCGACTTAGATTCGAACCTATGGAGTCACGCACATAGTCAGGTGACCTGGAGACCGGCTTAATCCATGATCTAAGTCAGACTTGGTCATATGGGTAATACCAAGTTTGTACTAGCAATGTCTAGCTAGCACTGGGCATTAGCGGTAGTACTTATTCTGGGGATGAACATGAGTTAGTTTGTAACTCAAGTGAATTTTTGGGATTTATTCAGACCCATTGTGGGATAGGACTTGAACCATAGACCAATGGTTGGTTTGACGATAGAGTGGTTTAGATCTGGTTTCAAAGTGGTTTGAATCAGATATCCAATATAGCATCTGATCATTTATTTATGAATTTTAAAATCATAAATTACTTTAAATTGGAAATTAAATAAGTTCAAGGCAAAGTATGGTTCGAGATCTTCGCATGGGTTCTTTCATATTTCAATTTGTACTTCAAACAAATTTAATCTTATTATTTTAATATTTATAAATATTTTAAATATTTTTTAAAACTTTAGAAAATTTATGATTCTACCATTTCATGTAAATTACATTCTACCATTTCATTTATATTACAGTTCTGCATTGAGATGGCATAAATTTGAAACTTCATGTAAATTATGATTTTGCCATTTCGATAACGTGAATTTAAAATTTTAGTTAAATTACGATCTTGCCATTGAGATGATATGAATCGGTAAATTTGTTTTATAAAATTTTCTTTACGCGTTGACAACGCGTGAACACCCGTAACCCATCCGCTTTCAAAGATCAGATATTATCGTATCGTAAAACAAATTCAAAATGTTGTTTTGGGTTGTTTTACGATGGGTTTATTTAAGAAGCTTTTCTCAACTTTGAAGAGTAGAAAAAAGGAGAGAGAAAGAAGAGTCCAAAAATCAGAGAAGTCCAAACGAGAGGGTCTCCTCTTTTGGAGAAGAGTTCTCCATCCCTTCTGATTCAATATCCCCTGTCTCAAGGTTTCCTGGCGTGCGTATGAAATAGAGGAGTGGCACGTGTGACTCTCTCAAGGCATCAAGAGGAAACTATTCACAGAAGATTAATCTACATCCAGTTTCTGCATCAGGTATAAACTGAAAGGTATAAAATTTAATTTTAAATTTTGCATGCTTTCAATTATAGATATACATGACGTATTTTATAAATTTAATTAGATTAATTTTAAATAAAATACATGCATACAAATAAACCTGAGATCCTGGGGCATCGTAAAATCAAATTTTCCTACAAATGGTATTAGAGCCTCCCAGCTTTAGGAATGCATAGTAAATCTGTAATGATCAAAGCATGTTTTAAAGTAGATCTAGTGTAGATCTAAATATGATACATGATTATAGCATATTTATTAATGATCAAAGCATGTTCTAAAGTAGATCTAATGTAGATCTAAATATAAAATATGATGAAAGCATGTTTATTATTGATAAAAGCATGTTTATTAGTAGGACTAATGTATATCTAGAACCGTATGCTTTGCTATGTTTCTGGATTGGTGGATTCATCTAGCCATCCAGTCTGTTGAGGTTTCATAACTTCTGTTACCCTCACCACGGGGTGCTAATTATGTTATGATCCATGAAACAGATCTAAAATAAAATAATAAAAAAGGTTAAAATTATTTTATATTTTTGATCTGAATGTCATGATATTTTAGATTAGATATAATATTAAATTATGACATAAATGTTAATTAAATTAACATAAAATTTTGGATCATAAATAAAATATTGTAAAATTGTTTTACAAGATAAATCTTGAAATTATTTCAATTAGAAAATTGGATTAACTTAATTAAGAATTAAGTTGATGATTAAAAGATTTTAAATCATAAATCCATAAATCTGGGTAAATGGGTTTGCTAGGGTAGGTTCAGTAATTGGGTTAGACCTGAGTTTAGAATGATTGGACCAAGTAGAGAATTAAGTCTAATCAATTGTTGAATTAGGTTTCTTCTCTCACTGATTAGTTAGATTGATCAGTCCATACATCTAAATGGACTTGATTTTGGCTCAGCGATGAGCCGAGTCTCTAGGCTAGTCTAATTGAGTCTGGTAAACCAGATGATGTCTAAGGCAAGATGGTTAATGGCACAACCCATCTCTTGATCCCACTTACCTGGCCAATGTGGCCGACCAGAATCCATTGGATAGCTTATTGATTCAAGTTAACCCATGTCAATTAAGGCTTGTCAGTCCTTACTGATTTTAGGAGCCCATGGACCGATTGTTTATAAACCCCTCTAATAGTTAGTGGGAGGATTCTTGATTAAGGTTCATGTCTTTCCTCATTTGTCACAATTTGATCAAACCCTAAAAATTATTAGGTCCTTAAAAAGATGAAGTTATGGAGATAACTAAGTCTTAGCCTCCCATTAAGTGGATGGTAATGGGTCCAATAGTTGGGTGATCATTGGCAGACCCAAAGGTCGGGTGATCATCAGGCTATTGGAATTACTATTCATAATATGATGACTTAGTGCAACTCTCTTAACGGTAGTTAGGTGAGCCGGCCAAAGTCGGGCTTGACTATTCGTTGGTTAGAAACATTAAATTTTGTCATATTAATGGTTGGACCTAACTAGGACCTTCAATAGGAGGCCCAAAGGCCGATTGAAGTGCACCCTAGGGCAAAATAGATTACTAGAAATTGCTTAGAGAAGCAATTGGTTGAAGAACCTACCTTTAGATGCACATGGGTGGGCCGGCCAAAGTCGGGCTCATGTGTTGTCTATTGGATTCTAGTACCCACTAAGGAATTAGGATAATTTCTTGGATTGGAAGTAAAGACTACCAATCTGAATAATATAGTGGCAAGTCCTTTAGACTAAAGTCCATGTCTTTAGGATTAATAAATCATGTAAGCTAATAGGTTTTGGTTATCCTTTCAGATCATGTCAACCAATTTGTCACTCCGTCATTGTTGGACAATGACAAACTAATGGGTCCCAACTTCGATAGCTGGTATTGAAGACTTAGGATAGTCTTGGAACATGAGAGGATTCTTTATATGATAATGGATCCTGAACCTGAGGAGCCAGCTTCGAATGCTCGCACTGCGGTCAGAGACACTTATCAGAAGTGGGTCAATGATCGCACCACAGTACGGTGCATTATGCTGGCCTCCATGAATGATGAGTTCAATAGAAGTTTGAGGAAGCCCAACCTAAAGAGATCCTTCAAAAGTTGAAGGAGTCCTTTGGCACACCAGACGATGTTGAAAGGTACAGAGTGTCTAGTGCCATTTTCAATGCTCGAATGCGTGAAGGGGCATCGGTCACTGATCATGTATTGTACATGATTGAGATGATCGAGTGCTTGGGCAAGCTTGGCTTTCCCTTGCATGAGCAGCTTGGGAAGGATGCTATATTGAACTCCCTGCCTGTTCCTACTTAGATTTTCTCAGTCATTTTAGAATGGCAAAACTTGTAGTAAACTACCATGGTTTACTGGGTTTACTACAGACTTATGAGAAGGATCACCAGCTCCAAAAGGGCTTGGAAAATTTAGTGGGAGTTTATGGAGCAGGTCATCGTTCCTTTAAGAAAGGGATGAAGAAAAGGAATAAGAATAAAAAAGTGCAAAATGATGGGCATAATCAGGCTAAGAAGAAAGCTAAGGGTGACAAGAACCAAGCGGAATGCTTCTTCTACAAAAAGCTGGGTCATTGGAAGAGGAATTATCCTCAATACATTGCAACCCTGGATCCTAACAGACGAGGAAGAAAAAGCAGCAAGTAGTTGCTGGACAAGGTACTTATGTGATAACGCTTTGTAGTTTCTCTATTTGTGATACTACTAATTGGGTATTAGATACCGGCAGTCCAATTCATATTTGCAATTCTTTGTAGGGACTTCGAATTAGTAGGAGATTCAAGGATGGCAAAGATTCCTGAACATGGGTAATGGAAGTCGAGTTCCAGTCCTAGCGTTAGGAGTAGTAGAGCTATTTTTTGAATCCTCCAATGTCATGCTAAGTGAATGTCACTATTGTCCTAATTTCTTATTAAATGTCATTTCTATAGGCCAATTGGCCATTGAAGAATTTAATTTTTCAATAAAGAATGACGTTATGAACATCATTGTGAATGATACTTCTATAATGTGTGACAATTGTGCAATGGCATTTTTATGTTATCACGACCTATAAATGTGATGTGTACTCAAGCAAACGGCCTAGGATAGATAATGTTAGTGATTCATACCTGTGGCACTGTAGACTGGGTCACATTAACAAGAACATGATTAATAGATTGTCAGAGAGGGTATCCTCAATGACATTGATTGTGAATCAATTCCAATATGTGAATCTTATCTTCTTGGTAAAATGACCAAATCACCCTTTACTGGAAAAGGTGAAAGAGCCAGAGATATTTAAGTCTCATACATACGGATGTATGTGGACCCATGAATACCACTGCTATGGGTGGGTTTAGCTATTTCATTACGTTTACAAACGACCACTCTAGGTTTGGTTATGTTTTCTTGATGAAACATAAATCTGAGTCATTTAAAATGTTCAAACGATATCGTAATGAAGTAGAAAAAGACTGGAAAGAATATTAAAATCCTTCGATCAGATCGAGGAGGTGAATATCTTTCAAGTGAGTTCCTGACATATCTTGAGGAGAATGGGATTCTCTCTCAATGGACTCCTTCAGGGACACCCCAGTTAAATGGTGTGTCTGAAAGGAGGAATCGAACCCTGTTGGACATGGTTCGATCCATGATGAGCTTTGCCTATATCTCTCTCCTTTTGGGGATATGCCCTCGAGACAACATGTTATATTCTTAATAGGGTTCCAAGCAAGTCTGTTACTAAGACTCCATATGAGATATGGACTGAACGTAAGCCGATATTTTACACCTTAGAGTATGGGGGTGTCCAGCTTATGTCAAACAATTGCAGACAGATAAACTAGGACCTAGGTCTGACAAATATTTTTTTGTTGGGTATCCCAAAGAGACTAAAGGATATTATTTCTACCATACTGAAGAACGAAAATTGTTCGTCAGTCTTAGAGCTACCTTTTTGGAAAAGGAGTTCCTTGCTAAAAGAACTAAGGCTGCTAATGTTGAACTTGATGAAGTTCGACAGGTAGAAGTACCTATATGCTCTGAAGCCTCTATAGAACTGGCTTTGATTAAATCAAACCCAGAGCCCATTGAGAAAACATTAAGATCTGATAGAGTACCACGTCAACCGAATAGATACTCCAGTTACTTGGTCCATGATGGCGATCCTATTGAGCTCGATGAGAACAACAAGGATCCCATCACCTATATGGATGCAATGCAGAGGTCTGATTCTGAGAAATGGCTTGAGGCCATAAAATCCGAAATGGAATCCATGGAGATCAACAGTGTATGGATACTTGTGGATCCACCTGAAGGGATAAAACCCATTGGGTGCAAATGGATTTTTAAGAAGAAACGAGGTACAGACGGAAAGGTGGAGACCTATAAAGCTCGTCTGGTTGCTAAGGGGTATCATCAACGTCATGGTATAGACTATGACGAGACTTTTCTCCTGTAGCAATGCTCAAGTCCATTCGGATCATGCTTGCTCTGGTTGCATATTTTGACTATAAAATCTGGCAAATGGATGTTCGAACAACTTTTCTGAATGGAGAGCTGGAAGAGGAGGTGTATATGATACAACCTGAAGGATTCATATCTGCAGATGTATCAAAAGTATGCAAACTCCAAAAGTCCATCTATGGACTAAAGCAAGCATCTCGGAGTTGGAATATATGTTTTGATAAGTGTATCAAAACGTATGGCTTCGTAAAGAACGGAGAAGAACCCTGCATATATAAATGGGCTAATGGTTCTGTAGTTATGTTTCTTGTATTGTATGTAGATGACATTCTCTTAATTGGGAATGACATTCATGCATTACAGAGAATAAAGGTTTGGTTAATATCATAGTTCTCCATGAAGGACTTGGGAGAAGCTTCTTACATTCTAGGGATGAAGATCTATAGAGATAGATCAAAGAAGCTGCTGGGATTATCACAGTCAACGTACATCGAGACTGTGCTGAAAAGGTTCAGCATGGAAAATTCCAAGAAAGGCTATCTTCCGATAGGCCATGGGATTTCACTCTCTAAAAGGATTGTGCGACAACTCTTGACGAGAGGGAACGTATGAGTAGGATTTCATATGCTTCAACAGTGGATTCTATTATGTATGCCATGATATGTACAAGACCGGACGTAGCATATTCACTAGGAGTAGTGAGTAGATATCAGTCTAACCCAGGTGAAGCACATTGGAAAGTGGTGAAAACCATCCTTAAGTATTTGCGAAATACTAAAGACCAATGGCTTATCTATGGAGAACCTGACTTGAAGCTTGTGGGATATACTGACTCTAATTTTCAGTCAAACAAAGATGATAGCAAAAGTGTATCAGGGTTTGTCTTTACCCTAAATGGAGGAGCGATCTGCTGGAAAAGTTTCAAGCAACACACAGTGACGATTCTGTATGCGAGGCGGAGTATATCGCAGTATCAGATGCAGCAAAGGAAGTAGTATGGCTACGAAAATTTTTGGGCGAGCTGGAAGTGGCGCCTGCCCTGGGTGGTCTTGTTCCAGTGTACTGTGACAACTCTGGAGCAATTGCCCAAGCTAAAGAGCCAAAATCTCATCACTGCACCAAGCATATATTGCGTCGCTATCACCTTGTACGAGAAATCATGGAACGAGGTGACATCGAGCTTCGGAAGATCGACGGAAAGGAGAACTTAGCCGGCCCATTTACTAAAGATCTCAGAGTCAAGGAGTTTGATGAACACAAATGGAAGATGGGTATTAGATACTGTTCCGATTGGCTCCAATCCAAGTGGGAGTTGTTAGGAAATATGTCCTACAGCCAATCGTCTAGCTCATAGACGGTTGTGATTCATTGTACATGATTTATTTGATTAATAAAAGTTATTTTGGTAGTACAACATATTTTTCATCTTTCAATAGAACTCTTATATGTTGTAGTCCTTAGAATTATTCAAGAAAGGATGAATTATCGAGTAATTCTTAAATGGGTTCGCGACCAAATGATACGTTATTACCTAGGACAATAACGTAGTCAAGTATAGGTCGTTGTGTGCCATATATGTTGGTTTGTCCTCTTAAACCAATGAGTGTATGACATTAGTATGGCATGCAGGTGAGTGTAGGAGTATATTCACTGAATAGTGGCTCACCTCTGTTGAGTACTCTACTGTCAAGGGTATCTCACAGAAGGGCAATGGGTATAAGTGTCCCTTTGACCTGAGACTATCATGGTGACTTAGTAAGCAACTCACTGTGCTTAGGCTGGACTACCTGGATTTATAATCCAGTGATGGAAGGATGCTGAGTACAATCAAGTACTTATTAAATCAGTGATGAGTCAAGATGGAATTGTCCACTCTAAGTATTAGAGTTAATACTCGGTTTGTGTTTTTAATTTTGCAAAACCTTGGCTAGGGTAATCCATGTGAGGAGTCATAGGATTGTACATGTTGAAACACACTTAGATGTTTTTGGAAGTTGGCAGTGAACTCTAAATTCATCTTGAGTATTTGGATAAGGGGATGAATTATACGGTAACCATAGCCTAGGTTATTGAATATTGCTTTGCATACATTCGGTCTATTCGGACATCGGGTACCATTGCTAGATGGTCACATCGATTGGTATAGAAAGTGTTCCTATGCTACCGACTTAGATTCGAACCTATGGAGTCACGCACATAGTCAGATGACCTGGAGATAGCCTTAATCCATGATCTAAGTCGGACTTAGTCATATGGGTAATACCGAGTTTGTACTAGCAATGTCTAGCTAGCACTGGGCATTAGCGGTAGTACTTTTTCTGGGGATGAACTTGAGTTAGTTTGTAACTCAAGTAAATTTTTGGGATTTATTCAGACCTATTGTGGGATAGGACTTGAACTATAGACCAATGGTTGGTTTGACGATAGAGTGGTTTAGATCTGGTTTCAAAGTGGTTTGAATCGGATATCCAATATAGCCTCTGATCGTTTATTTATGAATTTTAAAATCATAAATTACTTTAAATTGGAAATTAAATAAGTTCAATGCGAAGTATGGTTCGAGATCTTCGCATGGGTTCTTTCGGATTTCAATTTGTACTTCAAACGGATTTAATCTGATTATTTCCGTATTTATAAATATTTTAAATATTTTTAGACTTTAAAACTTCAGAAAATTTATGATTCTACCATTTCATGTAAATTACGATTCTGCCATTTCGTTTAAATTACGGTTCTATCGTGAATTTGAAACTTTGTATAAATTATGATTTTACCATTCCGATAGCGTGAATTTAAAATTTTAGTTAAATTACGATCTTGCCATTGAGATGATATGAATCAGTAAATTTGTTTTATAAAATTTTCTTTACGCATTGACAACGCGTGAACGCACGTATCCCATCCGCTTTCAAAAATTGGATATTATCGTATCGTAAAACAAATTCAAAAAGTTGTTTTGGGTTGTTTTACGATGGGTTTATTTAAGAAGCTTTTCTCAACTTCGAAGAGTAGAAAAAAGGAGGAGAGAAAGAAGAGTCCAAAAATCAGAGAAGTTCAAAAAGAGAGGGTCTCCTCTTTTGGAGAAGAGTTCTCTATCCCTTCTGATTCAATATCCCCTGTCTCAAGGTTTCCTAGCGTGCGACTCTCGCAAGGCATCAAGAAGAAACTATTCACAGGAGATTAGATCTACATCCAGTTTCTGCATTAGGTACGTAAACTGAAAGGTATAAAATTTAATTTTAAATTTTGCATGCTTTCAATTACAGATATACATGATGTATTTTATAAATTTAATTAGATTAATTTTAAATAAAATACATGCATACAAATAAACCTGAGATCCTGGGGCATCGTAAAATCAAATTTTTCCTACAAATGGTATCAGAGCCTCCCAGGTTTAGGAATGCATAGTAAATCTGTAATGATCAAAGCATGTTTTAAAGTAGATCTAGTGTAGATATAAATATGATACATGATTATAGCATGTTTATTAATGATCAAAGCATGTTCTAAAGTAGATCTAATGTAGATCTAAATATAAAACATGATGAAAGCATGTTTATTATTGATAAAAGCATGTTTATTATTGATAAAAGCATGTTTATTAGTAGGACTAATGTATATCTAGAACCATATGCTTTGCTATGTTTCTGGATTGGGTGGATTCATCTAGCCGTCCAGTCTGTTGAGGTTTCACAACCTCTATTACCCTCACCACGGGGTGCTAATTATGTTATGATCCATGAAACAGATCTAAAATAAAATAATAAAAAGGTTAAAATTATTTCATATTTTTGATCTGAATGTCATGTATTTTAGATTAGATATAATATTAAATTATGACATAAATGTTAATTAAATTAACATAAAATTTTGGAACATCAATAAAATATTGTAAAATTGTTTTACAAGATAAATCTTGAAATTGTTTCAAATTAGAAAATTGGATTAACTTAATTAAGAATTAAGTTGATGATTAAAAGATTTTAAATCATAAATCCATAAATCTGGGTAAATGGGTTAGCTAGGGTCAGGTTCAGTAATTGGGTTAAACCTGAGTTTAGAATGAATGGACCAAGTAGAGAATTAAGTCTAATCAAATGTTGAATTAGGTTTCTTCTCTCACTGATTAGTTAGATTGATCAGTCCATACATCTAAATGGACTTGATTTTGGCTCAGCAATGAGCCCGAGTCTCTAGGCTAGTCTAATTGAGTCTGGTAAACTAGATGATGTCTAAGGCAAGATGATTAATGGTACAACCCATCTCTTGATCCCACTTACTTGGCCAATGTGGTCGACCAAAATCCATTGGATAGCTTATTGATAGAAGGCAGACTAAAAATTGCCACTTAGAGTAACGATTTCAGTGCTGAAATTGCCACTTGAAGTGGCGATTTCAATGACCACTGAAATCGCCACTTTGAGTGGCCATTTCAGTAGAGAAATTGCTACTCCAAGTGGCGATTTTCTTTTGACGAAGCAAATTACTTACAATGAAATTAATAAGAGGAGAAAAGATGAAACAGTATGGTTATCCTTAAATAATTGATAAATAAACTGAATCGACTTAAATATAAGTTTCCGTTCAAAAACTCTTAATTCTGTAAATGATTATCCTTAAGTTTATAATTATGATATTTAAAATATTTACCTATTTAATTGAACACATTATAAATAAGAATCAATCAAGATAAATAATAAAAAAAGATATAATTAGAGAAAAATATGCATTACACTTGTATGCATGTATCTTTAATAGGGCTGAAAATGGATAGGATAAATCCGTATCCGTATTTGAATTTTATCAGATTCGGATATTCATTTTTCAGTTTAATCAAATTCGGATACGAATTCGGATATTTAATCTAAAAATTTATCGGATATAAATTTGGATATTTAATCTAAAAATTTTTCGGATATTAGATACGGATACAGATATCTATTTTGTATTCAAATGTCATGCCCCGTGGGATTGGGAAGAGGACGGAGACAAAGACTCTTCCGCTTCTGGCTTCCACATACGCGATGCCTCTTGGGTTTTTTTTTACTCAAAAAAAAATGGCATGTGGGATTGGGAAGAGGATGGAGACAGAGACTGTTCTGCTTGCCATATATACCTCTTCCTTTTTTTTTTTTTAACTCGATAATTATGTTAGGTCCAAGTGAGTCGTAAAGAACTCGTGTTGGGTGGGTTACATCTAACGGCATTTAATTGCCACTTGAAGTGACGATTTCTCATGAAATCATTTCTTGATTATCGCCATTTCAAGTGGCGATTTTAGTGGTAATGAAATCGCCACTTGAAGTAGTGGCCATTTCTGTACTGAAATAGTCTGCCTTCTTCCAGTATGCCTTCTTTTACGCTAACGGAAGGGCGCAGCGAGGGTGAGAAGATAAAAGTAAAAAATAACATTTTAAATAATGTTTTCTATTTTAACACCAATTTTACAATAAGCTTTATTCCCATCTCTTTTTTTTTTAAATCAATGAAAGAAAAGCACCAATTTAAAAAACGACTCATCCAGCTCACGGTTGGTGCGATGTCGTTGTCATGTGACACACCGACTCCAAGAAGATGAATGAACGGATGAGCCAAAATGCAAGTCGTCGTGGTTGGCCTTTTAAATATTATAAGTTACTGAACTCGAATATTATAAGTTACTAAACTCGTACGTGTTCACGCTTCGGAGACTGGGTTGCCAACGTCGGGCTACGATCGAGCCCAAAGACGATGAGGAGTCAAAAGCAGGGAGCTTCTATTTACACAGCAAAAATCACTTTTCATATTTCTAATTTTTTTAAAAAAAATTAAATTCTTAAATTACTCTTAAAAATCTCGTCCCCTTTCTTTCTGGTTTGCTTCAGCAGTTCCCTCGGTTTTTTCTCTTTTCCATTTGCTCTGATGCCCCTCCTTCGATTCACTCCAGCAACTTTCCTTGACTTCTTCCCTTTTTTCACTCGAATATCAAAACAAAAAAAAAATTGAGAAGAGGATCGATGCTAAGAAGGAAGGCTGCTTGAGCGAACAGAAAAGAAAGGCATCGAAGCGATGGTGGCCCAAAAAAAAGTACTATTAGAGCAAACAAAGAAGGAAGGCGTAGGAGCTAACGAAAAAAAACAAAAAAAAAAAAAAAAAAAAAAAGGGAAAGGCCAGGAGGGGTGGAGTGCTACCGGAGCGTATGAGAAAGAGGAGGACGAGTATTTTAAGAATAATTTAGAAATTAAATTTTTTAAAAGGATTTGAGAATGTACTGAACAGTTTTTATGGTGCAAATAGAAGCTACAACTTACATGCCACTAAGAATATGTTAAACAAGTACTTCGTTTAAATACAATCAAAACATCCCTAGGGTTGATTCGTACTACGGTTATCCGTCTTTACATTAAAAAAAAAAAAAACGCTTGCTCCGTTGCTCCTACGAATATTCCTTCCTCTTAAATTATTTTATTGGTGCTTGACGATTCAACCATTGCAAGTCCCTATTCATTTCGATCAAAAGCTTGGTGGAGAAGATTAGAACTTTTGGCCTTCGTCCTCCTGCTCCAAGCATCCTCTGAAACCATGGAAAAATTAGTACTAGCAACTGCCAGACCTGTCGTGGATAGCGTGGTGAAGAAGTTGGGAGCGCTGGGGAGTGTTTACGCTGACTTGGAGAATCTGCAGGAGATGTTAACAACGGTCCAGACCGGGCTTGATGATGCCGGGAGCAGATTCATCACCGACAAAAATCTGCGACGTTGGCTGAGGAAGTTCAGAGATGCGGCTCTCGATGCGGAAGATGTGGTGGAAGAGTTCGAGACCAAAGCACTGCGGCGAAGAATGGAGGGTTCGTGACTTCTTCTCTTCAAACAATTCAATTGTATTTCAATGCAAGATGGCCAGCAAGATAGAAGAGATTAGAAACAGATTGGATGCCATAGACCAGGAGAGCAAGCGCTTTCAATTGCTAAGCAAATCTAGCTCACAAGTTCTTAAAAACGACCGTGAGACCAGCTCATTAGTGGTTGAATCTGAAATCTATGGAAGAGATAAAGATGAGGAGGAGGTCATGAAATTCTTAATTGACAGAGACAATGAGAAAAACATCTCTGTCCTTCCCATCTTTGGCTTTGGTGGAGTTGGAAAGACCACCCTTGCTCAAATTGTGTACAACAAGGATAAAATTAAGAAGCAATTTGATCAGCTTCGAATGTGGGTGTGTGTGGGTGAAAATTTTGATGTCAAAGTGGTCTTGCAGAAAATGATCGAAGAGGTTAAAGGGGGACCTAGTGATCATGCCTTAAATTTGGACACCAACTTATCTTTCTTGCAAGAAAAAATGAGAACAACGAAATTTCTTCTTGTCATAGATGATTTATGGATGGAAAAGGAGTCAGAATGGGACAAATGGGACAGACTAATAAAACCTTTGTTTAATCAGGCCAATCTAGGAAGCAAAATTATTGTAACAACACGCTCTGAAAAGATCATTCATTTCAAATAAACAAACTGATTCAATTGTGGATGGCTGAAGGACTCATTGATGCATCAGATACTTCTTTACATGCAGAGGATATTGGTAAGCAATACTTCAATAATCTGTGGCAGAGGTCATTTTTTCAAGATATTGAAATGGATGTCTACAATAATTTGAATAAATGCAAGATGCATGATTTAGTTCATGATCTTGCATGTTCACTTGCAAAGGATGAATCTTGGTTCCTAAAGAAGGGCAAGGAAAACATTCCATCTGGATGCCGATATTTATCAATTGAAGTTGATGATTTATCAACAAACTCTTTAAAGACTATTTGCGAAGCAAAAAAGTTGAGATCGCTTGTTTTGTTGCATTGCACATATGATATGCATGAATTTATATTCAATGTTACAAAAAATCTCACTCATTTGCGTGCATTGTGTTTAAATGGTTATAGTTGTCATAGGAAGACGTTGTCGGATGGAATAAGCAAATTAAAGCATCTACGGCTTCTTGACTTATCATTTACTAGAATCACAACATTACCTACATCAATCACAAGACTTTACAATTTGCATATATTGAATCTCTATGGTTGTGCAGAACTACAAGAATTGCTTGAAGGCATATCTACACTTGATAATTTGCAGACATTGAATCTCAGTTATTGTCGCAAACTACAAGAACTACCTCAAGATATAAGCAGCCTAATCAACCTCAGACACTCGGCTATATCAGAATGCCGGAATATGTCTTCTATCCCTCATAGACTGGGCCAATTGACTAAGCTTCAGACATTAGGGATGTTCATTGTTGCTCAGGAGAATGGGCGTACTATCATGGAGCTCCAACATCTAAATTCTATTCAAGGTAGCTTGAAAATTAGAGGTCTACAGCATGTGAAGGATCCAAATAAAGCCATGCAAGCAAACATAAAGATAAAGAAGAGATTGGATCGCAATGGGAAAAAGGCTTAGATGAGACACAAGAACCATCTACTAATGTGGTAGAAGAGGTGCTTGAGAGGCTCCGACCTCATGATAATCTGAAGGAGTTGGAGATATATAATTACATGAGCAGCAGATTACCTACTTGGATGTCATCTTCTTTATTAAAATTGGTCGAGCTCCATTTGTCGGGGCTCGAGAGGTGTGGCTGCCTTCTACCACTTGGTCAATTGCCTTTACCAAAGGAACTCGATATGGTTGGAATGTGTGCCATAAGGAGAATCGGAGAGGAGTTTTATGGGGATGGTGGTGGCAGCGCATTTCCATCGCTAGAGGTGTTGTATTTAGACAATATGCCTAATTTGGAAGAATGGAATACAGAACCAACTATATTAGGAAGAAAGATGACAACCTTTCTTCACCTTACCAAGTTATTTATAATATCATGTCCCAAATTGATGGTGCAGCCATGTATCCCATGCTCTGTAGATCCTTATAATACGAGACAGTCATGACATGCTCTTATCAGAAGGGATCCTTGCAGGATTGTCCAAACTTAAAAAGTTAGATATTGACATACATGGAGTATCGTCATCATCGTTGTCTGAGTGGTTGGATGGGCTGCAATGTTCCATCAGCCTTGAGGAGCTACAAACTGGGAAGGAAGGAAGCAACAGCAGCCGATGAGTTGACTGCTTTGCCAGATTGGATAGTAGGCATCACCTCACTACAGCTGTTGCATATTGGGCTCTGTCCCAAATTAGCAATGCTTCCAGATGGCCTGCGACAACTCACTGCACTCCAATACTTATCTATCGTCGGTTTGTTAGGATTATTTCCAACTTAGATTATTTTGAGAAGGAAAATTAAGGAAGAAGAATGAGCTATCTCTCTTCTTTTCTTTCTTATACATGTTCTTCTCTCTTTCTCACACATAGATGTCTTGTAATAACCCGTTGCTTAATGGTCCTATTTATTGACTAAACGTTTCTCCTATTAAAGTGATAACAGCCCCCCCTTAATACCTGAACGCTCGCTTGATGGGGCATGCGGTGAAGAAATTGGGTATAAAAGGGGACCCATCCTAAGGTTTTAGAACATGGTTCTCGAGAGAAATCCTAAGGTTTTAGAACATGGTTCTCGCGAGAGATCCTAAGGTTTTAGAACAGGGTTCTCGAGAGAGATCCTAAGATTGTCGAGAGAGAAACCTAAAAGCGGAGGCATTGGAATTGAGTCCCTGATCAAGAGCAATCCTTAAGGCATACACCATCTGAATGCGAGAGCTCGTTGATTAGAAGACCGATCCATCGAGAAGAGAAAGGGAAGATCAATCGAGATCCCTAAAGAAAGGAAGATCTCCCGTGCAGTGATCCAAAGGAAAACCAGGAAGATCGGATTCCTTACCACCATTAAATAATAATGGCTGGAGGTAATTATATTTAAGCAAATTAAGTCCTACATTTGGTATTAGAGCGAGGTTAAAACCTCTGCCTTATTTTGCGAAGATTTCTATCAAGTTTCTCTTTTCAAGCAATTAATGCCGCATGTTTTTCGTTTTCAATTTTTCGGATCTCAGGTTGGTTTCGATCAGTTCTTATCTTTGTTCACGGAATTGACAGAAACCATTAAACCTATTTCAGATTCCGATTTTTTGCGGAAACAAAACGTGGCTTCTTTCTTTTCTATTAAAGATTTCTTTCTAGCATTAAAGGTTTCCCGGATTTCTTTTTATGGTATTAAAGAGATAGCATTAAAGAAAGAAAAAGAAAAGAAACGTAGCATTAAAGAAAAGAAAAACTAAAGAAGAGAAATGCAGCGGAAACGTGGTTTCAATAACCACATCGGTGAAATATTAAAAAAGGGAGAGAAAACTTTCGGTTTTCGTTTTTCTCGCTTATTGTCTTTCCGTTCTCTCACGGGATTTAAAATCTGGATTGGTTGGATTTTAAATGCATTTATTATCTGTTTAATGTTTTATTAAATCATGTGACATGATTTATTTTTATCATTTGTTTCTTGAGTTTAAATTTTTGTATTAAAATACGTCTCCTGAGTCTCTATGCCTACGGTGTTTTGCATAGACTGGCCCAAGGGAATAATGAGCTACGGCCGGACGTGTTTTAATTAACAAATTTTTTTTCTTAAGATGATAATTTTAAAATTCATTAAATAGATATTGAAATGTTATCTTCTGTTCTGCATATTAGATTTTATTCTATGCGTGAATTTGATGGTAGTGTAAAAATCACAGTGCAAATCCTTTCAAGGTCTGATTGGTCAGTTGGTGTCTAGAAAGGTAAAGAGATTGTGGTTACTTAATTGGTTCCGTTGACTGACCTAAGGAAAGCAACGGGGGACCCCCACTTCTCTTTCACTGGCCTGGTCAATTTGACTAACTCGGATCTTGATTTGGAAATGTTACGTTGATTAAGATCACTACCTAATAATCATGCTAAATTGGTTAATCTATATGCATATAATGTCATGTGATCAATATGATGTTGATTAATTGAGGAGTAGCCACAACATCTTTGATTAATCAAAATTATATATTAAGTTGCAAAGATCACATAAGGTTAGATGACATTAATTGTGACTAATTATATTAATGTAATGAATCTTATCCCACAGGAATTTTTGTTGCACTAATATAATTAATTAGGATGCGATAACAAATTATTTTCTTAATTACCCACAGGAATTAAGAAAGGAATATAATTTGTTAGTCACATCATTAAGCTAATGAGTCTATTTGAGTATAATAACTTAGCCCACAGGTAGTTATTGTATGTTATTGATTCATGTTATTGCATGTTTACATTGGTAAAACATGACATCAAGTTATATGCCTCAAATTCAACTACATGAACATGATTTTATTTTTTATGCAGCTATTTTGCCTGTTAATATTTCTGATATAAAATGTGACATTCCCGATTTAAGTGGTGATAATTATAAATTATGGAAGGAGAGAATTCTTCTTCAATTAGGGTGCATGGATATTGACTATGCTATCAGGAAGGATGAACCACATTCAGTTACATCTACTAGCACTTAGGCTGAGATTGTTGCGTATGAACGATGGGAACGGTCCAATCGCCTCAGTATGATGTTCATACATACTAAAATTTCTGCTAGTATAGTGGTTCAATTCCTGAGTGCAAAAATGTCAAGGAACTTTTGAAGGCTATTGATGCACAATTTGAGTCTTCAGATAAGGCAATGGCTAGCACCCTAATGACAAAATTATCATCAATGAAGCTCACTTCGGTTGGAGGTGTGCGTGAGCACATCATGAAGATGAGGGACATTGCGGCTCAGTTGAAATCCCTAGAGGTTGAGATGTCAGAATCCTTCTTGGTGCACTTTATTTTGAGCTCACTCCCACAGCAATATAGTCCCTTCAAAATATCTTACAATACACATAAGGACAAATGGTCAATTAATGAACTTCTGACCATGTGTGTTCAAGAGGAAGGGAGGCTGATTTTAGAAATGGGAGAAAGTGCACATTTAGTCACTCACAGAAAGACTAAAGCTCCCAAAGCCAAATGCAAAGGAAAGGGTAAAGTATCCATCCATACAGAAGATAAGAAGGAGTCCAAGTGCTTCTTTTGCAAGAAGAAAGGACATATAAAGAAAGATTGTCTCAAATTCAAAGCTTGGCTTGACAAGAAAGGTACTCTAACCTCATTTCGTATGTCATGAATCTAATTTGGTTATATGTCATAACACGTGGTGGATTGATTCTGGTTCTACAATCCATGTTTCAAATACCTTGCAGGGTTTTTTAAATCAAAGGAAACCATTGGGAAGTGAACAAAGCATCTATTCAGGAAACAAGATGGGTTCACATGTGGAAGCAATTGGAACGTGTAGACTTATTTTACATTCTGGTTTTGTTTTGAATTTGGAAAAGACATTTTATATTCCAAGTTTCTCTAGAAATTTGATTTCAGTGTCAAGGCTTGTACCAGCAGGATATTCCTTTAATTTTAATAAAAGCTCTGTTGATTTATTTTATAAATCTAAGCTTATTGGGAATGGTACATTGTCAGACAATCTTTTCCAAATCAATCTGAAAAATAATACCACCTATAATGTGATGCACGCCCAAACTGGTATGAAAAGATGTGTTATAAATGAGAATTCCTCTATTTTGTGGCATCGGAGATTAGGTCATATCTCCATTGAGAGAATTAAAAGATTAGTAAAAGATGGAGTACTCGATACTCTTGATTTTACTGATTTTGACACTTGTGTGGACTGCATAAAGGGAAAGCAAACCAACAAGTCCAAGAAAAATGCCAAGAGAAGTTCGGAAATACTGGAGATCATACATACGGATATCTGTAGCCCAGATATGGATTCGTATGGTCAGAGATACTTCATCTCATTTATTGATGACTATTCACGATATATGTATCTCTACCTACTTCATAATAAGAACGAAGCGTTAGATGCCTTTAAAGTATTTAAGGCAGAAGTAGAGAAACAATGCGGCAAGCAAATTAAAATCGTGAGGTCAGATAGAGGTGGAGAATATTATGGTAGATACACTGAGAATGGACAAGCACCTGATCCGTTTGCTCGGTTTCTTGAAGAAAATGGAATTGTTGCACAATACACCATGCCAGGGTCTCCTGACCAAAACGGTGTAGCTGAAAGGAGAAACCGGACATTATTGGACATGGTAAGGAGCATGATTGTCAGCTCTAAGTTACCTAAATCCTTGTGGACTGAAGCTCTTAAAACTGCTACGTATATATTGAATCGGGTTCCAACCAAGGCTGTTTCCAAAATGCCATTTGAGTTATTTAAAGGTTGGAAACCGAGTCTGCAACATATACGTGTTTGGGGATGCCCATCTGAAGTAAGAGTCTATAATCCACAAGAAAAGAAACTAGACCCAAGGACTATTAGTGGATACTTTGTTGGATATGCTGAGAAGTCCAAGGGTTATAGATTTTATTGTCCATCTCACAGCACTAGGATTGTGGAATCAAGAAATGCAAAATTTCTTGAGAATGACTTGATCAGTGGGAGTGATCAATCTCAGTATTTGGCTTCTTCTGAGAAAGATCATTCAGTTATTCCAGCTTCCACTTCAAGTGAGGGATTGGTTGTTATTTATAGCACTCCTCAAACTCAATTAAGTGCCCAACAACCAGTCATTGAGATTTCACAAGCTGATGGTAATCTAGAAGATCGTGTTGTTCATCAACAATCAGTTGTGCAAGATACTCCTCAAGAGGTCATTGACACAACATTAAGAAGATCAACTAGAATAAAGAAATCAGCAATTCCTAGTGATTATGTTGTGTATCTACATGAATCTGACTATAACATTGGAGCCGAAAATGATCCTGAAACGTTTTCACAAGCCATGAGTTCTAAGGAATCAAACTTGTGGTTCAATGCCATGAAAGAAGAGATGGAATCTATGGCATCTAATCGAGTCTGGGATCTTGTTGAGTTGCCTGATGGTGTAAAAGCCATTGGATTTAGATGGATCTTCAAAATAAAGAAAGACTCACAAGGCAACATTGAGAGATATAAAGCAAGACTCGTTGCCAAAGGATTCACTCAGAGGGAAGGAATCGACTACACGGAGACATTTTCTCCTGTATCCAAGAAAGACTCTCTCCGAATAATTATGGCATTGGTAGCTCATTTTGATTTTGAGTTACATCAAATGGATGTGAAGACCGCATTCCTTAATGGAGATCTAGAGGAAGAGGTTTACATGAAACAGCCTGAAGGATTTTCCTCTAGTGATGGTGAGCATTTGGTTTGCAAACTTAAGAAATCCATATATGGATTGAAACAAGCCTCACGTCAGTGGTATTTAAAATTTCATGATGTGATCTCTTCCTTTGGTTTTGAAGAGAACATCATGGATCAATGTATATACCAGAAGGTTAGTGGGAGTAAAATTTATTTCTTGGTCCTATATGTGGATGACATTCTACTTGCAACCAATGATAAAGGGTTGCTACATGAGGTGAAACAATTTCTCTCTAAAAATTTTGATATGAAAGATATGAGTGAGGCATCTTATGTCATTGGCATTAAGATCCATAGAGAAAGATCTCGAGGCATTTTGGGATTGTCTCAAGAAACTTATATCAATAAAGTCTTGGAGAGATTTCGGATGAAAAATTGTTCACCAAGTGTTGCACCTATAGTGAAGGGTGACAAGTTCGCTTTGAACCAGTGCCCTAAAAATGAACTTGAACGGGAACAGATGCACAACATTCCATATGCTTCAGCTGTTGGAAGCCTAATGTATGCTCAGGTTTGCACAAGACCTGACATTGCATTTGCAGTAGGAATGTTGGGAAGATATCAGAGTAATCCAGGTTTAGACCATTGGAGAGCTGCTAAAAAGGTCATGAGGTATCTTCAAGGGACCAAAGACTACATGCTCATGTATAAACAAACTGATCATTTGGAGATAGAGGGCTACTCAGATTCGGACTTTGCTGGCTGCGTTGATTCTTGGAAATCAACATCAGGATTTATATTTATGTTAGCTGGTGGAGCCATATCATGGAGGAGTGCAAAGCAGACCTTGACTGCTACCTCTACTATGGAAGCGGAGTTCGTTGCTTGTTTTGAGGCTACATCGCAAGGTGTATGGTTGAAGAGTTTCATCTCAGGGCTTAGAATTGTTGACTCCATTACTAGGCCAATTAAACTGTACTGTGACAATTCAGCTGCTGTATTTTTGGCTAAAAACCATAAGAGTGGTAGTCGAAGTAAACATATCGACATTAAGTATTTAGCCATAAGAGAACGTGTTAAAGAGAACAAAGTGGTCATAGAACACGTTAGCACTGAATTGATGATAGCTGATCCTTTGACTAAAGGCATGCCAACTAAGAAGTTTAAGGATCATGTGATAAGAATGGGAGTTGGTTCCATGATATAATTGTATTGATAACAATTTGTACAAAGAAACTCTTATTTCAATCGTTTGTTTATTTTTCATTCAGGTGTACACGTTATATGACTTTTGAGAAATGACAAACTTTTCTTTTGGACTCTGAATAAACATATGGTTTATTCATTATGTTATATTGTCACATTTGGAATGGTGATAAAGAAATTGAATGCATTGTAATACATAGAAGATAATACTCAATTATAGAGGACCTATCGCTATGATTCATGTATTTAGTTTCTTATTCAGTGTTGATAAAATATACGGACCAAGTGGGAGAATGTAATAACCCGTTGCTTAATGGTCCTATTTTATTGACTAAACGTTTCTCCTATTAAAGTGATAACAGCCCCCCTCCCTTAATACCTGAACGCTCGCTTGATGGGCATGCGGTGAAGGAATTGGGTATAAAAGGGGACCCATCCTAAGGTTTTAGAACATGGTTCTCGAGAGAAATCCTAAGGTTTTAGAACAGGGTTCTCGAGAGAGATCTTAAGATTCTCGAGAGAGAAACCTAAAAGCGGAGGCATTGGAATTGAGTCCCTGATCAAGAGCAATCCTTAAGGCATACACCATCTGAATGCGAGAGCTCGTTGATTAGAAGACCGATCCATCGAGAAGAGAAAGGGAAGATCAATCGAGATCCCTAAAGAAAGGAAGATCTCCCGTGCAGTGATCCAAAGGAAAACCAGGAAGATCGGATTCCTTACCACCATTAAATAATAATGGCTGGAGGTAATTATGTTTAAGCAAATTAAGTCCTATATGTCTTAGATTTCTAGGATTTTATTACTGCCATCTCTGCCCTAGCCATCATCTTGGAACCGCCTCTCTCAAAGAAGAAAAGAGGAAACCCTAGCAGCATCTTCTTCTTGGGCAGCGTCTCTTGATTTTCTGGATCAGATCTGAAGGTTCACGTGAGGAAGAAGAGAGGCCACGACCCTCTCTTACAATCTTGAGGCGCAAGAAACCAAAGAAAATCCTAGTTGCTAATCAATCCGGGAAGATTACCAAGATCAAGATCCAAAATTCTGCTGCAGAATTTCAGCAGGGATATCATCTCGCTTTCGCATCTCCACACGACTTGGAGCTGGTCGAATGAGTACTATGCTCCAAGGATAGAAAGAGGATGATCCACTCTTCAATCTTTGAGCTTCCTCGGCCAACGTTGCAGATTTAAGTCGGTGATGGATCTGCTCTCGGCATCATCAAACCCGTTCTGGACCGTTGTTAACATCTCCTGCAGATTCTCCAAGTCGGCGTAAACACTCTTCAGCGCTCCCAACTTCTTCACCACGCTATCCACGACAGGACTAGCAGTTGCTACTACTAATTTTTCCATGGTTTCATAGGATGGTTGGAGCAGGAGGAGGACGAAGGCCAAAAGTTCTAATGAAGCTTCTCCACCGAGCTCTTGATCGAAATGAATAGGGACTTGCAATTAATTAATGGTTGAATCGTCAAGCACCAATAAAATAATTTGAGAGGAAGGAAGGAATATTCGTAGGAGCAACGGAGCAAGCTCTTTTCGATTGTATTTGAATGAAGTACTTGTTTAACATGTTCTTGGCGGCATGTAAGTAAGATACCGAAGGCCAAAAGCTTCGAGAGGTCTTGACTCAAATGAATGGGGACATAAGAGTAATTGAGAGTGGAGGAAACTATTTTGTAACTCGTCGTGATGCGTGCATTCATGACCCAGCGAGGGGTTGGAGGAGACTTGGTAATTTAATAAGACTTACTCCGGTTTGTCTTCTTCGTTGACCCAAATGCCCAAGTTGGGCAGGTCTTTCTTGGAATCTTAAATTACTTGCAAAGTGAACAACTTACAAGCTTCATAAAATTAAGGTCCTACTTTACATTAATATATACATATGTCAGGAAAAATATTTTCTTAATCTCTAATAAATCCTCGAATTGCTTGCAGGTCTCCGAGTTACAAGATTCTCCTAAAGTAGACAGACCATGCCGACTTTGTGAGAAATATGTTGAATATATATATATATTGAGAAAAGGTCAGAATTCATGCAAGCAGTGCGAGTGGTTAACAAAATTCACACAACATGCAAAAGAAAGGTAAGGTAAATGAGCAAATAATAGCATTCCAAAAAGATAACCGCAGGTACTTGCTTAGAAATGAAGCACTTTGGACTTCAAAAATGAGCATGCCAAGCAATGCTTAATCTAGCTTGATTTTATTTTTGGATGTAAAATCAACAAGCAGCTGTGGTAAAACTTTGAAGTTTGGGCAATGATTTAAAGTGGTGAGGAGATGTAGAAGACATGCTAGTGCAACATTATAAACTCCTTAAAAAAGAAGAATCAAAATACAAGCAAACAAGGATGTGTTAGATAAACTCCTAATTTGATTATCCAATAAATATCAAAGCATTTAGGTATTTTGAAAAGGTAGATACCAACCACAAACAACTTTTATTAAATGCCCTATTTTATTAATTATGGTTAAAATATAATAATATCTTATTGTACATAATGGAATAATATGTGATTTTATAATGTAGGCTTTCGTGTGAAATATTTGAAGTTATTTTAAATTATAAAACTCAAATGATATAGTATATTCATGTAACGGCAATAGGGATGAATCAACCATTTGTGTGGTCTTCCCCATTTTTACGGTCAAGAGCAATAAACATAGGTTGTCCTAGAAGCTCCTGATGTTTGGTCAGGAGAAAAGTTGATGGCTTAGAATATTTTAACCCTTTTTTTTTTTCTTATTGAAGTGCAATGTTATAAATCGGCATAAGCTCTTATATATTATTTCTATTTAATTATTAAAGCTAAATACTTTTTTAAGAAAAGCTAACTAAAAAGACGCTAGGCATTTAATTTTTATCATTGATAATGCTTGCAACAATATAAAGTTTTATTTAAAAGATAAACTTTAAAATAGTACCGGGACTTGAAGGGGTTAAATGGTTCAACACCAATAATTGAGAGTGGCGGAGGAGAAATCTACCTTATAACTCCTTGCCATGTGTGTATTCGAGGCCTGGCGTTATTGTTTTAAAAGTTGAATATCATATCGGTTGATTCAATCGATTCAATTGAAAATTGATCATTAATTTGATGTAATTTTATTAGTAAAATAAATTTTTATATAATTTAATAAAAAAATAAAAAAATTATTAAATTGAACAAATTTTAAATTGATTCAATTTAATTTTTAATTTTTAATTTTTAATTTTAATTTTAATTATATTTTATTATTTTATATTATTAAATTAAAAATTAATTATAATATTATTTGATATGATTTATCCGATCGAATCAATTAATTTATAATTTAAATGTTAAATCGGTTCATTATTTGATGGATTTTTAAAATATTGTCTGACATTGGGACCCAGCTTCTGAAGCCCTATGAATTCAGTAACTTATAATATTTAAAAGACCGAAGGACGACGACTTGCAATTTCGTTAACTCGTTTTGGAGTCTGTGTCACATGGCAAACACATCACATCTACCGAGGAGCTGGAAAGCTCAATGAATAATTGACAGGATGCTGAAGGTGGAATCAATGATGACTTATTCTTTTATTTTTATTTTGAAAAGTAAGGAAACTGAGACCTACCAAATGGAGGAGTAGGGAGACCAGGAAAGAAGCTATTTAATTCAAGAAACCCAACTCGTAAGTCCCTGGAAACTGACATTTTTTCAAAAAGATAACAGCAGGCACTTACTTAGGGATGAAGCACCCTAAAATAAAACAAAATTAATTAATTAATTAATTATATTTTTCTTTCTTTTATATATATATATATATATATATATATATATATATATATTAAAGAACACATCTTTTTAGCTCCCAGGCTTTTAGCTCCGATTTCACTCTCAAAAACCCTAAAAATAACTCAAAAGAAAGAAAAACATCCTTAAAACATGCCATTTTAGAAAGCATGCAAACATATTCAGCTTTGATATAAAATTTAATGCAAATAAATAAAAAATAATAATTACTGATCTTACACTAACTCCTTAAGAGTTTTTGATAAAGTATCTTTAATCTCTATGAAAAAAATTGTAATATTACACCACTCAAATTAAGAATAACTCTAAGCCAAAAAGAAAAGAGCAATCTTTTAAAATTTTATAACTCTATTCATTGATTCAATGGAGTACAGTAGAGACTTATTTATAGAGGAAAACTAGTTTAGTAAGAATCTAACTATATTCAAAATACTAGAATCATAAACCGATTCAATAGTAACAAAATAAGACTCCTAAAAAAAATAAAATAGGACTTCTAAGAAAAATCTTATAAAAAGGCTAGGGCAAAAATAAGATTCCCAAGAAAATTTATAATAATAAAATTTTCTTAAAAGCTGAAGTTTCTTTTATTCTTCTATTTCTTAACTATATCAATTCGCCCTTACTTAAAAAATTCAACTCGAAGCTTAGAGTGAATGGAACCTTTATAATCACATTAATTAGATGGTTTTTCAGAGCATGTTTCATCTTATTATTCTAACTTAATACAAATATCATAGAATTGATAATTAAACTTATACAAATATACTTTTGTGATGTAACCATACTTTCTTTTGATGCTTCAATAGTGCTCTATTATATATGAATATATATATATATATATATATATATATATAATGATGATGATCCTCTATCATATAAGTTTCCTTAATGAGCATTCTTTCTAAAAATCATCTTTGATGTAGGGTATTGAAAGACATGCGAATCTCTAGCTGCATCAATTACCTTCATTTGAAAGATTGGCTTCAGATAAATCAACACGGGGTAAAATATAATAACCTTTAAATTTATCTATATAATCAATCAGATAAACTTTATGAGCTCCAATCTTTTCCTTCTCATTATATTCACTTGCCTTGGAAATAGAAATATCTCCTTCGATTAATTTATCTGCAATCATATTTTTTTTCTTTTTCTTGATAAATTAACTACTTGATCAACTGATACTATAGATTCAACATATTCTTTCTTTATTTTTCTTTAGCAATATTGTCAAATATCTCAGTAATATGCTTGTCCACATTACAATAGCTTAAATTTGGTTCTTTTACTTCTTCAACTGTAACACTCTTCTTATATTCCTCAATTTGATTCACTAAGTAATTAGATTCTATTGTCATTATTGTTTTCTCCTTTGTTTCTTCTTTAGTAATTGTAAGAACCTTCTGTAGTTTGACCTTAATAGAAAAGTTCTTTTATGGTGTATGATTATTGACCATTACTATAGTAGAAATAGGATAGGAGATTGAA
>UESW01001550.1:198040-224950 GCA_900491605.1 Calamus simplicifolius | reverse complement strand
TAGCAGCCTTCATATCCCTAATCATATTTTCATCACACGAAGGTGGGTCGACATGGAATGATCGGGATCCTTGACATACTGTATGAATCTAAGGTTCAAGGCACGTAGCCTTATGGCCGAAGTTTGACCAAACCTGATCTTGAGTTGGTTCCACATATCCTGAGCAGTCTGGCAATGCTCAAAGTTGCCAATAAGATCATTGTGCATGCTGCTCAACATGGTAAAGCATGCACAACGATCTTTCTTGACCCAATTGTCATAGGCTTCCCGATCAAGGCGATGTTGCTCGGTAGTACCAGACGCTGGTGGTGTCATACAAGTTATCAGGGTCTCCAAGACTTCTAATTCATTCAGCAGGTATTGGATTTTTCTATGCCATATTTCATAGTTTTGTCCGTCTAGCTTCTCACCTTTGTTGAGATCAACTATCACAGATTTGAAGGCCATCACTGCATTCAGTCAAGCAAGGTATGGACATCAGGCACATATCAGTATATCGTAATCTAGAAAAATAATCAGATTACGAATGTTCCTTCTTATAAATGAGATCAAAAATTTTGCTAAGCTCATAATCATCACTCATTTGATAAGATAGAACACTGAATCCGATAATTTTTCATAGAACATATCTAAATTGTCCACAAAACTAATGTTGGAACAAATCCAATGATTCATATATATTTATGCACCAAGTCTTAAATAAACATGCTCGCAGAAAATACATAGTATTTAACATAAATACCCTCATGCACTAAGCATAAATAATTATGTCAACAATAATAACATGCAGAATTATGCATAAATCATATTTATACACTGAGCATAAATAATTATGCATCCAGAAAAAAAAATCACAAAAAAATCAAACAGAATGACAATAAAAATATTCATGCACAGAGCATAAACCACCATGCCACAACAAAAAAATTTTTAATGAATTTTCTATGATATTAGATGAATTTTTTGATTTTTCTACAATTTTTTTATGATTTTTATGATTTTTCTGTAATTTATCACTTAGCTGTCACATTTTCGCTGCGTAGCTGCTAAGTAATAGGCACGTGGCCAGCAATGAGCGCCACATGGCAGACCCATCAAATGTTGAATGTTAGCAACATCACCACCCTTTTTCCTAATTGAAGGAGCCGAAGATAAGGGACATATCAACAATGACAGACATTCCTCAATATCGGCAGCAGTGGAAGCAGGATCGTCGGTCGTCGGGGGCTACCAGAGTCCCCTATTTGTCCACGCCCCTAAGCCGCAGACTGGAGGGAGAGAAGGAGGAAGGCTTATGAGACTTTGTCTCTTTCTCTGTCTATTTTGAAGACACTTTGGGTCTTCTTATAGACAAAGAGCAGATAAGCCAGAGGAATACGAAGAGTCCCGTCTCTTGGGACTTTGTGTGGGCGCTGACCTAGCATCCAGGCCAACAATCTCCCACTCGTCCACACATGAACAATAACCTCAACTCTCTCAACATGTAGTGTGGTGGGGTGTGCGACCTAACGAAACTCACACACAGTGACACAGAGTGGATATACTGCATTAAGTTAATAAATAACTAACGCAACGAACAGAATATAATCCAATCCCGTATGTGTCCCAGATAATTCGATCACACCTAATCAAGCACTCTTAATCCCTCAAGAGATCTACCCTGAGCAGTACTTGAAAAACACAAAGTCATAATGTTGGTATCCATAATCATATGCAACTCATACACATGATTGCCTAGGCAATGGATCACAAACATAAGGTATGGTTGCGAATAATCTTCCTTGAATACTCATACCAGTCCATCCTTATCCAGTTGACTTCCTAGGATTGTCTCATGTGGCCGCATCAATTCCATGACCCTGGAGGACAAGGCTAAGGAAGTCATCCTGAACTCCAACTTCATGGTATAGGTTCAAGTCTAAGGACACTACATAGTTGTAAGGCTCACATGATAATGGAGAGGGAATATCTTGCATTACCCCTTACAAGGTCGACTTTAGCACATGCAACGTAATACATGCTACGATGGAGCTCCCACTTAATAGGCCATGTCATACTCAAACATCATACAACACAAGTCCAGGCATCACAAAGTTGCCTGACTCGAGCACACACCAATGCTCCCAGTTCGGCTATAACAGGCTTAGTACGGATCTGTGGACATATCACTATTGATATACTGCATACGCATATATATGCTCCGTACTCAACTCTCCTGAGTCTCATCTCAGTCCAAACTGAGACTTTGATTATAATCTATTCCATTATAATTTATGTAGCACATTTCGCAACCCATGCAATCTGCAACTCATGCATTGCTACTCAAGCATCTACAATGGCTACTTTAGTCTCATCCCGCCCACTACAAAAGTGTCAAGGTGATCACCCGTGTGAGTGGGCTGATCTAAGCCTGTGACATTTATACACATATGTGCCTATAAATATAAACTCATCATAATAATAAAAATAAACATTTCATAAATTTTAACACATAGTCATTGATGTCCATATAATTCCTGTCTGACAACAAAAATAGACATAAACTCTATATAAGTCTGAAACATATCACGGTCTGTCATACTCTACACAGACCTAGACCCCTCACATGAGCCTGGAACACATCCCTAGGAATAGGCTTCATAGAATATCATAGAAAATTTATTGAAAATTTTCTTGCTACGGCATGATGGTTTATGCTCTGTGCATGAATATTTTTATTGCCATTCTGTTTAATTTTTACTGTGATTTTTTTTTTCTGGACGCATAATTATTTATGCTCAGTGTATAAATATGATTTATGCATAATTCTACATGTTATTATTGTTGACATAATTATTTATGCTTAGTGCATGAGGGGTATTTATGTCAAATACTATGTATTTTCTACGAGCATGTTTATTTATGACTTGGTGCATAAATATATATGAATATTGGATTTGTTCCAACATTAGTTTTGTGGACAATATAGATATGTTCTATAAAAATTTATCGGATTCAGTGTTCTATCTTATCAAATGAGTGATGATTATGAGCTTAGCAAAATTTTTTATCTCATTTATAAGAGGAACATTCGTAATCTGATTATTTTTCTAGATTATGGTATACACTGATATGTGCCTCATGTCCATACCTTGCTTGACTGAATGCTGTGATGGCCTCCAAATCTGTGATAGTTGATCTCAACAAAGGTGAGAAGCTAGATGGACAAAACTATGAAATGTGGCATAGAAAAATCCAATACCTGCTGAATGAATTAGAAGTCTTGGAGACCCTGACAACTTATATGACACCACCAGCACCTGGCACTACTGAGCAACATCGCCTTGATCGGGAAGCCTATGATAATTGGGTCAAGAAAGATCATTGTGCATGCTTTACCATGTTGAGCAGCATGGACAATGATCTTATTGGCAACTTTGAGCATTGCCAGACTGCTCAGGATATGTGGAACCAGCTCAAGATCAGGTTTGGTCAAACTTTGCCACAAGGCTACGTTCCTTGAACCTTAGATTCATACAATATGTCAAGGATCCCGATCATTTCATGTCGACCCACCTTCGTGTGATGGAAAACATGATTAGGGATATGAAGGCTGCTAGAGTTGACCTTACTAGTAAAAAATAGGTCCTAGCAGTGATTCGTTCATGCCTGACCCTTAGTGGAGTCAGATAAAGCTCTTGATGACTCATAATGAGCACATCAAGACTTTTGAGGATATTGCTCGTCACCTTGAGCTAAAGGTTGAGCATATTGAGACTTCCCTCCCTTCGGCCTATATGGTTACTGGTGAGTCTTCGAGGCCCAAGAACAAAAAGAAGGGAAAGGCACGTCACAAGAGTGCTCAGGGATATAAAGGAAAAACTATGGCCAAACCTAAGAGAGGACGTCGAGGGGGCAAGAGAGATGTGACAAAGATTAAGTGCTACAACTATGGAGCTAAAGGCCACTTTGCTCGTGATTGCACTGAGCCAAAGAAGGTATGCTCCATATTAAGCTCTCTTTATGTTTGTTCATATGCATTAGTTGCTGACACTCTCCCCGATTGATTGTAGATTCGGGAGCGAACAAACATATAGTGCGAGATCGAGCTGGCTGGTTTATGGATTTTCACTAGATACCTGTAAATATCCAGTTTGTCGTGCTTGGGAACAGTCTGCGTGAGTAGGTTTTAGGTGTAGGAGCATATCGTGTTACGCTTCATGGTGGACATGTGTTGATCCTACATAACATTTTGTATGTCCCAACTATCCGGTGTAATATTTGTTCTGTTCTTGCCCTGTTGGCGCTTGGTTACACTTTTAGTTTTTCTGGTGACCGTATGTCAGTCTATCTGGATGGTGTTTTATCCTTTTATGGATATTTGTCACAAGGGTTCTTTAGACTTGATGTTGAATTGTGTGCTTCTTACTCCTCTTTTTCTTGTGCTTCATTCCTGCCTGCGATGATAGTTTTCTTTGGCATACCAGACTTGGTTATGTGGGCTAAGATAGGATGGCACGTATGGCTAAAGCAGGGCTAGTAGGCCCTCTTACCAAGATAAGTCTACCTGTGTGCGAGTCTTGTCTAGCAGGAAAGGACAACAAGAAAGCCTTTTGGTAAGGCTACTAGGGCCTCTCATCCATTAGAGCTAGTTCACTTTGATATCTGTGGACCCATGAGTGTCAAGGCGCGCCATGGTGCTTCCTATTTCCTCATATTTATAGATGATTTTTCATGATTTGGGTATGTGTACCTGATCTCCCACCGCTATGAAGCGCTGGATTGTTTCAGACGATTTTTAGCTGAGATAGAAAATCAGAAGGAGAGGTCTTTGAGACTCTCCGGACTGATAGAGGTCGCAAATATCTATCTGAGCAATTCTAGTGGCTCTGTGAGGAAAAGGGGATACATAGGCAGCTTACCATTCCTGGGACACCGCAACAGAATGGTGTTGCCGAGCATCGCAACAGGACTTTACTAGACATGGTTAGGTCAATGATGGCGCAAGAAAATCTTTCAATCAGTTTTTGGGAGATGTGCTGTTGACTGCAGCCTACATCCTTAACCGTGTCCCTAGTAAAACGGTACCCTCCACTCCATATGAGCTATGGCATGGCACGCGACCCTCTGTGGATCATTTACGCCCTTGGGGCTCAGCAGGATATGTTTACAACGCCTCTCATAAGTTGGGAAAGCTGGGTCCTAAAGCCAGCAAAAAGGTGTTCATCAGGTACCCTAAGAATTCGAAGGGTTACGTAATGTATGGTGCACATCCTGATGGAGGGTTGACTGAAGTGGAGTCCAGAGACGTGGAGTTTTTAGAGAATGAATTCCCGAGCATTGGTGAAATTAGAAAAGGCCTGTCCCTGTATGAGTTACAGAAGGACCTTCCTACTATCTCTGGCGAGGGAGGAGATTTTTGACCTATCTCAGAGATTGCCACAGATAGTGGGAATGCTAGGCCCAGTGGCAGTGTCGCACCAGACAGTGGGAGCGCACAACCTGAGCCTAGTAGGAGCTCACCTATGAGGGTTGATGCGCTACCTGAGAGCAGTCCTCAGGGTCTAGATCCGCAGTTACGAAGAAGCAAACGTGGTCATATTCCATGATGACATTTTGGGATCGAAGGAAATATGTTTCTCTGCACTCCGTTGGATCCAAATAAGCCTGCTTCTATTGAAGAGGCGCTCGATTCACCTGCTCATAGTGAGTGGCAAGCTGCTGTGGAAGATGAGATGGTATCGATGGCCAAGAATCATATGTGGGACTTGGTAGACCTTTCGCCTGGGCGCAAATCTATAAGAAATAAGTGCGTTCTTAAGATTAAGCATAAGGCTGATGGGTCAATTGATAAGTACAAGGCTCGTCTTGTGGCGAAGGGCTATACCCAGATGGAGGGTGTAGACTTTGAGGAGACATTTTCTCCTGTGGTGAGATTTGCCTCCATCGCCTGATCCTAGCTATTGTAGCCGATTTAGATTTGGAGCTACATCAAATGGATGTTAAAACAACATTTCTTAATGGAAGCCTGGATGAAGAGATCTATATGGATCAACCCTTGGGCTTTGTGACCAAAGGACAGGAGGGCAAAGTGTGCCGCCTTAGAAGATCCATATATGGTCTCAAGCAGTCATCTAGGCAATGGTACCTCAAGTTTCATGAAGCTATTACATTGATTAGCTTAGATATGATTGAGGAGGACCACTATGTGTACATTAAGAAATCAGACGATGGGATTCTGATCTTGGCGTTGTATGTAGATGACATCCTAATTGCTGGAAGTTCTATTGGAGCGATCAATGCCACTAAGGAGTGGTTGTCCTCTGTCTTTGAGATGAAGGATATGGGTGAGGCGATTTTTGTGCTGGGAGTGAGGATCCTAAGGAATCGTGCTAAGAGGTTTCTTGGTTTGTCACAAGAAACATATATTGAGAAAGTCTTAGAACGATTCTGAATGCACTAGTCTAAACCCGTTGATACCCCAATGAGAAGGGCTGTACTTTAAGCATCGATCAGTGCCCTAGAACTAATGAGGAGAGAGAAAAGATGAGTAGGATCCCCTATGCTAGTGCAGTAGGGAGCTTAATGTATGCTATATTGTGTACTCGCTCTGACATTTGCTTTGCAGTCGGCTTGGTTAGCCGATATCAAAGTAATCCAGGACTTGCTCATTGGGTTGCAGTTAAAAGGATTTTTGTTACCTTCGTGGTATTGCCAATCTCACCCTATGCTATCAGGGTGGAGATTTGAGATTAAAGGGTTTTTGTGACTCTGATTGGGCAGATGAGAGGGACGAGCGTAGATCCACCATAGGATATGTGTTTATCTTTGGAGGTGGAGCTGTCACTTAGTGCAGTTAGAAACAAAGCTGTACCGCCCTGTCCACCATGGAAGCCGAATATATTGCTTGTTTGGCTGTTGTCCAGGAGGCTGTTGTTAGTGTATGCCCTAAATCCAATTGGATTGAATGCTGTATACATTATATGAATACAAATCAAATAAAATGGTTTCTTTATCTATCCAGATGTCTTTTATTTGATATATTTGTCTGTGAGATAAAGTCCAAAAGAATGTGAATCGTGCATATGAAATTTGTATATATATTACAAATTCCATATGCATGGTTCACATTACAAATTGTGAGATTCAAATTGTACGTTATGGTTCGATTCTTTAAACTTCCCTAGTCGATGTGTAGATAGGATTGGACACCATCGAACACCGTAAGACTAGCACACATTGCATATCCTCACCCTTGGAGTGAACAGCTGATTTCACAAGCTGAGGTATGAAGATACTTGGATAGGTGTGTGGATGCTCGTTATTGTAACGATGCATTGGATGACCCGTACAGAGATCCCATATGGATACTCTATGTAGTGTCGATGGTTGATCTCTAATGACGGTGGTATTAGTGATCATTTGACTTGAGATCTTCATTGCATCTCATGTATGGAATGTCATGCTTTGACGGCATCCAAACGTCGCTTTAGCCACGGGTGGCAAATATGGTGTCGGTTGGGTATGACATGAAGCACATGAAGATGGTGTTTGATCAAGACAGGATTCGTCTCCCTTGATAGAAAGGGTTATATCCCACGACCACTTGATGGATTAAATTGATTGATAAATCCTTGCAAGGTTGAGTTGGAATTCGAAATGGTTTTGAAGTTCTAATTCATATAGTCAATTTTTCCTGAGATCAAGTAAACAAAGATCAATTACAGGGTTGACACATTCCATACCACTGATTGATCTAGGATATGTGATGAAAGGATTTGATCATACGATAACCGTTCATGGACAGGTGTTGATGATCACGTCAACAAAACCTTTAGCAGTTGGGTGATCATGATGCTTTGCTAGAGGCCTCTCATGATCTATAATCATGTTGTTGAATTAGACAAAGAGTTGTCCAATCATTCCTAGGGTCTATGATTAGGACATGATTATTGCCAACATGTTAAAGGGCCTAATGAGTCGCACGCATTAAGAGAATTTTGGATGAATTAAAATGAGAATTAAATTAGATTTAATTCAGATAAGATGATCAATTAAATAATTGGATGAGACCCATTTAAAGAAGATATAATTAGGAATGTTAAGGAGAAATTATTTGTACATATGATGAACAAATAATTGGATACCGATATGTGACTTAATCCATGTGATGGATGGCTCTGATTATTCAGGTATGGATGTCCAATCTCAGCCATGTGAAGATGAAATCATGCCCATGGGATGAGGCATGATGAATCTCTACGGTTCGATGATGAACACATACAAATTAGGGCATGTAGTTATGGGATAACCAACTCCTAATTTCAAAGGCTGAGATTGTGACACTTGGATTAAACTTACCATGAAGATGGGAGTTTCTTACAATGAAGATGGGAGGAGTTTCTTATCATGAAGATGGGAGTTTCTTACCATGAAGATGAGAGTTTCTTACCATGAAGATGGAAGGAGTTTCTTACCATGAAGATGGAAGTTTCTTACCATAATGATGGGAGTTTCTTACCATGAAGAGAGATCTCTTCCTCTTTGGAACATCTCATTTTTAACCTATAAATATAGTTTCTTTCTACCAAGAAAGTAGAACATGAGAAGAAAAAGATTAGATCTTTCTTCAAAGTGTATTTCTGTAAGGGGATTCAAGAGGCGCTAGCACCCCTCTCTCTCCCGTAGTGTCCATCTTCATACCTTGGAGGTTTTCATCCCCTCTTCTCCGCGTGGATCACCGTTAGAGGCCGGACACGTGGACGGCTAGTGGCAAAGGATTAACCGGCTTCATCCTCATCTACATCGATAAAGGACTCATGTATGAATAAAATTAGATTTTATTTAAGATATAATGAATCTGTTCCTAAGGATCCTGGGCATCTGGGAATTTTATATTATACCTTCCGCAATGTTTATATGAATTTGATTCATATCTTGTATACATAATTCCCAACAGTGGTATCAGAGCCCCCTTAGGCTACAGATTCATTAATCTAATAGGATACTTGAGTCAATATGATTGATAATATGATTATTTATTATGCTTAAAATCATGAAGAGTTTTTATATGTTGATAATAAATCTAAAATATAATAAAATATTTATTATTTGATGATAAACAATATTATTTAGATTTATGCAAATTCATTATCATGTTCAAATAAAGTACTTTGATATATAGAGGAAAAGGTTTATTATATAATAATAAATAATAATTAATCATATATGTGTCATGTTAAAATAGTAATTATTATTTATGCATGATAGATATTGATAGAGATATAGACTAAAAGATATGCTTTATGTTATGTCTTTTATTTTAATGAGAATTCATTTTGAGCAATGTATGCCATTTACTATATATGTGCATGTGTCTAGTATTTACAAAGAGTATTTGATCTAGTGTGTAGAGTACGGCTTACACACAGAAGACTAGATCATCGGTTCTTTTGGAATACAAGTTTATTGTTCACAGTTTTAGATGGAATTGAACACACCATCAGTAGAACTGTAGCACAAATTTTTAGTAGGTCTGTCTTGACTACGGGGAATGGTTTATTCTAACTATTGTGCTAGTACACTTTGTGTGTATTGAACAGGACCCAGTTGAGTTAATTATTTTATACTGACTTTATAAAATAATTTAAACCTCATTAATATTATGATTACTTATGCTCTTAATCCGAATTCTATTTCTAGATATGTGTATGTAGTGATTATTGCTTTGATTACACATAGAGTGAGATTCTATATGAGTCAATAAACTCAGTGGGTTGGGCAATAACATTATATATGGTGAATATTAATAGTTGAAGGAAACCACGTCCTGATAAATTGGATTGATGATATCCCTTGAGGAAGCTTATAAGTTTTGATTGTATCAAATCTTGCAAGTTGATTTTGAATCTGATACATCAAATAAGTTAAGTGGATAGGTCTCAAGATAATAAAAGCCAATTAAATTATATTGTCAGTAATTTAATTTAATTGGTGGATATCTGTAATCTTAACGTGGGAGATAATAAGTATTTAATATTAAAGGCTCAAAAATATAAATTGAATATGATTAGGAGTACAATTATAATTCTTTAGTGGAATGAATTGTAATTTACGGAATTGAATCCTAACCCGGGTAGGATTGGGAGATTTAATTACGTAGGAAGTCCTTTTCATATTTGCATATTGGTCCATGTTGTAGTCCTATAAATACCCTCTCAGTTGGTTGCTAGGGTAAAACATTTTTTTGGAGAAAGAAAAACAAGAAACCCTAGGACGGCCAAGAGATCCCACCATCTTGTGAGAGAAAGAAGGTATTTTCGGGAATATGGCAGAAGGCTAAAGGTTGAGGTCGAGCAATCGAATCAAAGTGATCGAAAGTTCAAATCTGAAGGTATGATCTTGTACTCATAGATTAGAATGGTAAAAGTTTTTTTTTGTATTACTTATATATGCTATAGCCATGATCTTGGGGGTATTTCGCGTTCCCCAACAGATACTATATGCTGAAATCCTAGAAATCATGTTTAGGATTTAATTTTAGCATGATGATTGATATGATTAAGATATGATATTCTTATGATAATGAACATTGAAAACTTTAGGGTTTGTTAGAGATATTAGGATTTACATGGGATGTGAAACCGACATGTCATAACATGTAATAAATGATAAGAAAATTTTAAAATTTAAATTAAGAATTCTTATCATAACACCCTAGTTAGATCACTATCTATAGTTATCATAAAATTTAATAGATGATAAAGATTTAGGAAACTTAGACTTAACCATGTCATTGTTTGATCCTATGATCCCATAATTGATCTAATCAATTGGGCTTAACTACATTGGTGTCTAGAAAGGTTTGATCATGGTTTTTAATTGCTCCGTTCGCTACCTGGGAAAACCCATTCAATGGGATCGAAGGGTATGCTAAATAGGACCCCATTGATCAGCTGATCTGGCCATTGTTAGGAAAAGCTCTTAATTGATTAAATCAATTAAGGTTGATCAGGATGGTAGCAATTGATTTGGTCACATGATTAGGGTTCCTAAATTAGATAGTGATCAGGATCCTAATTTGATTAGGAGTCCCAATCATAGATTGGATCTTATGAAATTAAGGTTAATTGAGATTAATCTAAAATCTACATATAGGATATGTAACCAGCATAGTACAAATGTTGTAGATGTAGATGTGACCTTTATGCGCTAAATCCCTCCATGAATATTAAGTCATAAGCCTTCCATTGTTCACATGATACAAAATCATTAGGTCATGAGATTTGTCGTGCCAAAGCCGAGGTCAAGTGAACCTATAAGGAGTTGATTGTGGAACAATGGGTTGACTTAACTAGATTAGCTGGCATAATTGGCCAAAGTCAGGGTCAGTCTAATCTAGAGGCAAACTTTAGGGTGATCACATATGGATGTAATTGACAAAGCAATGTCCCTTAAATGATCTAAGAGTCACATTAGATGTGATTGATAATAATCTATCAAATTTGGTTTACCGAGATTTGTTGTGCCAAAGCCAAGGTCAAGATAATTCAAATGAGGATCCTAGCCCACTAAGGAAATTGAATGCCAATTTCTTGAGATTAATAGAGAGGGCTATTAACCTTGATAAAATAGTGGAAGAAACTAACTTAATTAAAAATCTAGAATTACCATATTAAGTTGGTGATTAGTATTCATAGTAATTGACTCGTTCTAATTTTATATAGGTTATCAGAGAAACCATGAGTGTAAACATCAACCTAAGAATATTTTAGAATCCAACAAATTGACTGGACTCAACTTCCCTGATTGGCTAAGGAATGTAAGGATCGTTCTTCGATCTGAGAAAATTCTTTTTGTCCTAGATGAGGTAGCACTGGAGGTTCCACCAGCGGATGCTCCGACTGAGGTTTATGTGGCATACAACCGTTATAAAGATGCTGAAGACATGGCCACATTTTTTATGTTGGCCTCAATGTCACCTGATCTTCAGAAACAACATGAGCATATGAATGCTCAAGAGATTTTGATGCACTTGCAAGAGTTGTTTGGTGCACAGTCTCGATATGAGAGGTTTCAAACTTCTAAAGAGCTGTTTCAGTGCAAAATGACGAGGATTCATCAGTGGGTGCCCACGTACCAAAAATGATCAATTTGATTGAAAAGTTGGCATGATTGGGTTTTGTGATAGATCATGAACTAAGTGTTGACTTGGTTCTACGGTCATTACCTCCCAGCTATTCGCAGTTTGTTCTTAATTTCAACATGAACAAGCTAGAGACATCTCTACCTGAGTTCGCGAATATGCTGACAAATGCCGAGCCTAACATTAGAAAGAAAAGGGGCAGGTTATGGTCGTGGAGTCTTCTGGCGCTTGTAAGAAGCGGCCAAAGAAAAATAAGGTCCAAAAGGCCAAGGCGACTAAACCAAATAAGGGCATTAAGAAAAATAAAGTAGCCAAGGGGAAATGTCACTTCTGTTGGAAGGAAGGGCACTGGAAGCGAAATTAGCTTATCTGGCTAGCCTGAAAGAAAAGAAACATACAGATGCTTCTACTTAGGTATATTTATGATTGAGATATTTTCTTCTGTTACTTCTTATTCCACTTGGGTATTGGATACCAGTTGTGGATCTCATATTTGTATTAATATGCAGATGATAAGAAGCAGTAGAAAGCTGGAAAAAGATGAAGTGATCCTGTGCATGGGAAATGGAGCAAAGGTTGCTGCTTTAGCTATAGGATCTTATTCTTTGTCTTTGCCCACTGGGCTTGTAATGGAGCTTAATAATTGTTACTATGTTCCAAACATAACAAAGAACATTATTTTCGTTTCATGTTTGTAAATGATGGATATACATTTGAAATTAGAAATAAAAATTTCAATATTTAAAAATGAAATGTTCTTTGGTTCTGCTGAAATGTTCAACGGGATTTATGTTTTGAATTTACAATGCCCTATTCTCAATGTAGAAACTAAGAAATTAAAATCAAATAATTCTAAGAACTCATTCCTATGGCACTGTCGTTTAGGCCATGTAAATGAAACACGTTTAACCAAGTTACATAAGGACGGCTACTTGGGCTCATTCGATTGGGAATCGTTTGAGGAATGTGAGTCGTGCTTACGTGGCAAAATGACTAAGTCATCCTTTACTAAAAAGGGTGAGCGAGCAATTGAATGTTTAGGACTAGTACATTCGGATGTATGTGGTCCTATCAATATTCAGGCAATAGGAGGTTTTTCTTACTTCATCACATTTATAGATGACCATAGCAGGTATGGTTATGTATATCTGATGAAGCACAAATCTGAAGCCTTTGAAAAGTTCAAAGAATTCAGATCCGAGGTAGAAAAATAAAGTGGCAAAATTATTAAGATACTTCGATCAGATCGAGGTGGGAATACTTAAGCCATGAGTTCTTAGAATATTTGAAGGAGAATGGGATTCTCTCTCAGTGGACTCCTCCTGGTACGCCACAGCATAATGGTGTATCAGAAAGGAGAAATCGCACATTATTAGATATGGTGCGATCAATGATAAGCCTTGCAAATCTTCAAAAATGTTTTGGGTTATGCCCTACACACAGCCGAATACACTCTAAACCGAGTTCCATCTAAGTCGGTCAGTTCCACTTCCTATGAGATATGGTGTGGAAAAAACCAACCCTTAGTCATCTAAGGATTTGAGGTTGCTACGCTTATGTCAAGCATAATGAGTCGGACAAGCTGGGAGCTAGATCTGACAAGTGTAATTTTGTGGGGTATCTAAAGAAATAAAAGGATACTACTTCTACCACCCACTCGAGCAAAAGGTGTTTGTCTCAAGGCATGCCATATTTCTAGAGAATGAGATTTTTCTAAGAAATGGTAGTGGCGGAAATATTGAGATTAGTGAAACTCAAGAACACAAATTGACATAGACCAATTAGATGACATGGAGCAAATGTCAAATGTAGTGGGAGTTGAGCAGGAGACTCAACTCACATTCAGGCAACATTTAGGTGAACCTCTATCAGAAATGATAGAGCCACAGGAAGCTCCAAGTACACATTAGCTACGTAGGTCTAGTAGAACACATTATATTCCTGAGAGATATGGATTTCTTATAGAAGATGATGAGCCTACTAACTACGATGAAGCAATTTGTGACATTGACTCCAAGAGATGGCTTGAAGCCATGAAGTCTGAAATGAACTCCATGTACGACAATCAAGTATGGACTTTGGTTGATCCACCTGAAGGAATAAAACCCATTGGGTGCAAATGGGCCTTCAAGAAGAAGACAGACATGGATGGTAATGTGATTACCTATAAGGCGAGGCTAGTTGCAAAAGGTTACAAGCAAAGGCAAGGTGTTGACTTTGATGAAACCTTTTCACCCGTAGCCATGCTTAAGTCCATAAGGATTTTGCTTGCGATTGCAGCCTATTACGATTATGAGATATGGCAAATGGATGTCAAGACCGCCTTCCTAAATGTGATTTAGTGGAGGATGTGTATATGACACAACCTGAGGGTTTTGAGTCCATTGATTCTCAAAAGGTATGCAAGCTGCAAAGGTCCATTTATGGACTTAAGCAAGCCTCTAGAAGTTGGAACATCCGTTTTGATGAAACAATCAAAAAGTTTGATTTTATTAAAATAAGGATGATCCATGCGTGTACAAGAAGGGTGGGAGTGTTATTGTTTTCCTGATATTATATGTAGATGACATATTATTGATAGGAAACAATGTAACCTTGCTGCAAGAAGTGAAGGAATGGTTGTCCAGCAAATTCTCCATGAAAGATTTGAAGAAGCAGCCTACATACTGGGTATTAAGATCTATAGAGATAGATTTAGAAGGTTGCTTGGATTGTCCCAATCAACGTACATATATAAAGTGCTAAAACAGTTTAGCATGGAGGAATCCAAGAAGGGATTCCTGCCGGTATCACATGGAATACATCTCTCCAAGAACATGAGTCCTAAGACCCAAATGGAGAGAGAGCACATGAATAGGATTTCATATGCCTCAGCAATCGGATCCATCATGTATGCGATGCTATGTACGAGACCTGATGTTTCTTATGCATTGAGTATCACTAGTAGATACCAGGAAAACCCTGGAGAGAAACATTGGATAGCCATCAAGAATATCCTTAAGTACTTACGAAGGACTAAAGATATGTTCTTGGTTTATGGAGGACCCGAACTTATAGTTCAGATTATACGGATTCTAGTTTTCAGTCTGATAAAGATGATTATAAATCTCAATCAGGCTATGTCTTTACACTCAATGGCAGTGTAGTCAGCTGGAAAAGTTCCAAGTAGGAGATGACTGCCGACTCTACGACCGAAGTCGAGTACATCGCAGCATCGATGCATCCAAAGAAGCGGTTTGGATCAAAAAGTTTATCACTGAACTTGGTGTGGTTCCAAGCATTGCTGATCCAGTACACTTGTATTGTGACAACAATGGAGCTATTGTGCAAGCTAAGGAGCCAAGGTCTCATCATAGGTCCAAACATGTACTCAGAGATACCATGTAATTAGAGAGATTATTGGTAGAAATGATGTAAAAATAGAACGAGTCCCCACTAAGGATAATGTAGCTAATCTGCTCACTAAAGCCCTGCCGCAGCAGAAGCATGATAATCATGTTAAGTCACTCGGTATTAAATACATGGGTGAATGGCTCTAGTGCAAGTGGAAGATTGTTAGTGTATGCCCTAGATCCAATTGGATTGAATGCTGTATACATTCTATGAATACAAATCAAATAAAATGGTTTCTTTATCTATCCAGATGTCTTTTATTTGATATATTTGTCTGTGAGATAAAGTCCAAAAGAATGTGAATCGTGCATATGGAATTTGTAATAGAGATTACAAATTGTGAGATTTAAATTGCACGTTATGGTTCGATTCTTTAAACTTCCCTAGTCGATGTGTAGATAGGACTGGACACCATCGAACACCGTGAGACTAGCACACATTGCATATCCTCACCCTTGGGGTGAGTAGTTGATTTCACAAGCTGAGGTATAAAGATACTTGGATAGGTGTGTGGATGCTCGTTATTGTAACGATGCATTGGATGACCCGTACAGAGATCCCATATGGATATTCTATATAGTGTCGATGGTTGATCTCTAATGACGGTGGTATTAGTGATCCTTTGACTTGAGATTTTATTGCATCTCATGTGTGGAATGTCATGCTTTGATGGTATCCAAACGTCGCTCTAGCCACGGGTGGCAAATATGGTGTCGGTTGGGTATGACATGAAGCACATGAAGATGGTGTTTGATCAAGACAGGATTCGTCTCCTTGATAGAAAGGGTTATATCCCACGGCCACTTGATGGATTAAATTGATTGATAAATCCTTGCAAGGTTGAGTTGGAATTCGAAATGGTTTCGAAGTTCTAATTCATATAGTCAATTTTGCCTAAGATCAAGTAAAAAGATCAATTACATGGTTGACACATTCCATACCACTGATTGATCTAGATATGACGAAAGGATTTGATCATACGGTAACCGTTCATGGACAGGTGTTGATGGTCACGTCAACAAAACCTTTAGCAGTTGGGTGGTCATGATGCTTTGCTAGAGGCCTCTCATGATCTATAATCATGTTGTTGAATTAGACAAAGAGTTGTCCAATCATTCCTAGGGTCTATGATTAGGACATGATTATTGCCAACATGTTAAAGGGCCTAATGGTCACACGCATTAAGGAGAATTTTGGATGAATTAAATTAGATTTAATTCAGATAAGATGATCAATTAAATAATTGGGTGAGACCCAATTTAAAGAAGATAAAATTATAATGGATATGATCCATTATAATAGAAGGAATGTTAAGGAGAAATTATTTGTATATGATGAACAAATAATTGGATACCATATGTGACTTGATCCATGTGATGGATGGCTCTGATTATTCAGGTATGGATATCCAATCTCAGCCATGTGAAGATGAAATCATGCCCATAGGATGAGGCATGATGAATCTCTACGGTTCGATGATGAACACGTACATATTAGGGCATGTAGTTATGGATAACCAATTCTAATTTCAAAGCTGAGATTGTGACACTTGGATTAATCTTACCATGAAGATGGAGTTTCTTACCATGAAGATGGGAGGAGTTTCTTACCATGAAATGAAGATGGGAGGAGTTTCTTACCATGAAGATGGGAGGAGTTTCTTACCATGAAGATGAAGTTTCTTATCATAATGATGGAGTTTCTTACCATGAAGAGAGGTCTCTTCCTCTTTAGAACGTCTCATTTTCAACTATAAATATAGTTCCTTCCTACCAAGAAAGTAGAACATGAGAAGAAAAAGATTAGATCTTTCTTCAAAGTGTATTTTTGTAAGGGGATTCAAGAGGCGCTAGCACCCCTCTCTCTCCCGTAGTGTCATCTTCATACCTTGGAGGTCTTCATCCCCTCTTCTCCGCGTGGATCACCATTAGAGGCCGGACACGTGGATGGCTAGTGGCAAAGGATTAACCGGCTTCATCCTCATTTACATCGATAAAGGACTCATGTATGAATAAAATTAGATTTTATTTGAGATATAATGAATTTATTCCTAAGGATCCTGGGCATCTGGGAATTTTATATTATACCTTCCGCAATGTTTATATGAATTTGATTCATATCTTGTATACATAATTCCCAACAGCTATGTGGCTGAGGAGGTTCTTGAGGGGACTTGAGATATCAGCTACTCCACATGAGGCTATTCAGATCAGTTCTGATAGTATGGCAGCATTACAATATGCTAAGGTCCTAAGTATCATAGAAGGACCAAGCATATTGACATCAGATATCACTTCATTAGAGACATGGTCAAGCAAGGAGAAGTATCCTACACATATCTCCACTGGCAGGATGGTAGCTGATCCTCTGACGAAGCCTATTCCTAGGGATGTGTTCCAGGCTCATATGAGGGGTCTAGGTCGTATAGAGTGTGACAGACCGTGATATGTTTTAGACTTATGTAGGAGTTTATGTCTGTTCTTTTTGTTGTCAGATAGGGATTGTATGGACATCAATGACTATGTGTTAAAGTTTATGAAATGTTTATTTTCATTATTATGATGAGTTCATATTTATAGGCACATATGTGTATAAATGTCATAGGCTTAGATCAGCCCACTCACACGGGTGATCGCCCTAACACTTTTGTAGTGGGCAGGATGAGACTAAAGTAGCAATTATAGATGCTTGAGTAGCAATGCATAAGTTGGAGATTGCATGAGTTGCGAAATGTGCTACATAAATTATAATGGAATAGATTATAATCAATGTCGCCTCAGTTTGGACTGAGATGAGACTCAGGAGAGTTGAGTATGGAGAATATATATGCGTGTGCAGTGTATCAATAGTGATATGTCCATAGATCCGTACTAAGCCTATTATAGCCAAACTGGGAGCATTGGTGTGTGCTCGAGTCAGGCAACTTTGTGATGCTTGGACTTGTGTTCGTACGGTGACTGAGTATGACATGACCCATTAAGTGGGAGTTCCACCATAGCATGTATTATGTTGCCATGTGCTAAAATCAACCCTGTAAGGGGTAATGCGATATATTCCCTCTCCATTACCGTGTGAGCCTTACAACTATGTAGTATCCTTGGACTTGAACCTATACCATAAAGTTGAAGTGTAGGATGACTTCCTTAGCCTTGTCCTCTAGGGTCATGGAATTGATGCGGCCACATGAGACAATCCTAGGAAGTCAACTAAACAAGGATGGACTGGTATGAGTGTTCAAGGAAATTATTCGTGACCACACCTTATGTTTGTGATTCATTGCTGGACAATCATGTGTATGAGTTGCATATGATTATGGATACCAACATTATGACTTCATGTTTTTCAAGTGCTACTCAGGGTAGATTCTTGAGGGATTGAGAGTGCTTGATTAGGTGTGATCAAATTATTTGGGATACAGACGGGATTAGATTATATTCCTGTTCGCTGCATTAGTTATTTATTAACTTAATGCAGTATATCCAGTATGTGTCACTATGTGAGTTTTGTCGGGTCGCACACCCACCGCACTGCATGTTGAGAGAGTTGAGGTTATTGTTCCTGTATGGACGAGTGGAAGATTGTTGGTCTGGGTGCCAATCAGCGCCCACATAGAGTCCTAGGAGACATGACTCTTCGTTACTCTGGGAATAACTCTTCATATTCCTCTGGTTTATCTGTTCCTCCTCTATAAGAAAACTTGAGGTGTCTTCAGAAGAAAGAAGGAAGAGACTGAGACTGAGATCTTCTCCTCTTCCTCATCGGTGCTGCGGCTTAGGGGCGTGGACGTACAGAGGACTCTGGTAGCCCCCGACGACCAACGATCCTACTTCGTTGTTGCCGATATTAAGGTATGTCCCTTATCTTCGGCTCTTTCAGATATAAATATAATGTATAGACTATAGATAACGCATTATATGGTTATTGTGGAATTGCTTTCCATGGTTCACTCAGCTTGTGTCATTGTTGCTTGAGTCAATTGATGGTTGTAAGATAAATCAATTTTATTTTCATAAAGGGGTAACAAACATTCGAACTCAGTTAAGATATCTGATGACAGGCACCCTAAATTGAAACGAGTGATAAGTTGCTTAAACTTTGCTCATTATCTGAAAGAACGTATTTAAGCACAAGCCAAGCTTGAGCAAAGCTCGGCAACAGCTACTTAAACTGAGCTTAATCTCCACTTGCAAGAATGTTAGAAAGTGTTGTAAAAGCAATTTTAGAAAGATATTTAATTAATTAAGAGTTTAATTAACTATCGTTAATGTAACCAAAAATGATATGTTATAACTTTTCACTGGATGCATCCCCATGGACTCCTAGGGGTTTGCCAAATTTCTAACAGATAGTTTGAAAAATAAGGGTGAAGGAACATCCAAAACCTAGGGATTGTGTGGACAAATAGAAGCAGCATATAAAAGCGACAAGAGATTTACTTTTTCTTAGGAAAAAAATGAAGATCAGGCTATTACAACCAATCAATGACAGAGCTCAAGGGCAGGTGCCTATGTATCGAAAAATAACTGTTGTACATCAGGAGGCAAAGAGAAGAAGTGCTGGAAGCATGTTGAAGTTTTTTGGAGATAAAAACTTAACTCAACTCAACTCAACTAAGCCTTTTCTCAACTATATGGGGTAAGTTACATGAATCTGCTTCCTCCACTCCGCCCTATTTAGGACTAAATCGACCTTCAAAAAGAGATGAAAACTCAAAAAAAAAAAAACAGAAATAATCTTCACTATTCCAAGTTCATAATTCAATTTTCTACCATCAACTGCCAAGATAGTATTAGCCTCTCTTATGAAGCCAGCTTTTCCATCACAATAAACAATCCCTGCGTGCCTCCCTCCCCAACTTGACGATGCTGTTTTGCTGACAAATTGGTACAACACATGGTTGAAATAGGCTCATGAGCATCAGTGTGCTATGGGGTGAGAAAAACTTATTACTTGGAGTAACATCCAGCTAGCTGAAGAGAAGAAATGCATATTGTTCATAGCGCGACCTCGAAGGTTGAAATAGTAGCAGGAATATAAATTCCATGACCAACTCACCTGACCCAGAATTCGTTTTCTGGTCTGACCCTCAACAACCAAGCCGGCCATTAGACCAATCAATGCCCAAGCTCCATTAATGGCTTTGCCCAGGCTCCATTAATGGCTTCAGCCCGGCGATGTCTCTGAATTCAAACTATGTCATTACAAAGACTCAGAGTGGTGAAATAATGAGGGTATCATCATAGGCACTAAGGAATTCATGCCAACACGACTCGGATTTAAATAGTGAAATAGTCGGCTACAGTTTGACATTATATGATCAATGGTCTGGGAACAATGTGGAATTTTATTAAATCTTTTACCATATATTGATATTCACTAATCGACTATTACTCAATTTATCAGCTTCTGATGCATGTTTTAAGTTGGTAAAAGGCTTAGATGAGTTGAGTTGAGTTAAGTTGATGCATGTCTTAAGTGGTCATTCTCCAGCTCTGTCCTTCACAACATTTGGTAAGTATTCTCTTTATGTTTATCTTCCTACTCTTGCTATTTTTGATTGTTTTATTACAATACATGACACTCACTTTTTCTTTCACCTGAATCTCTTGCATCTGTTTCGCAGCTAGTCGATTGGCCTCCAAAGGATCAACCATTATAACACTATTACTTGGAACTTCCCTTTCCTTGACGTGCCTGTGTAACACAAAGATAAAATGACAGCTTTATGAAAGCAAAAATTAAGATAAAGACTGTATTTCCCATGTCAAAAAGATTGCAGAACCATATGGAAGTATGATCTTGAAAACTTAACACAGCTTGAAAATAATCTTATTTATCTATTTATTTAATAATTTTGAATGGCACTCACTTTGTAGTTAATTTTCAGAGATATGGTATTGATTGTTTAATTTCATTATACTTCCATGCTCTTATCAGTAACTGATCCCATGTAGTTGGGAAAAGGCTTAGATGAGTTGAGTACTTCCTTGCTGTATCACTGCCAAAATTATAAGAAACCTGTTGGTATATTGTACCTCACCACTTTAATTTTTTAACCAAGCAGCTGTTCCCAATACATACAACTTTCTTGAGTTGAGCTTGTTAGCTTCCACTGCACCTGGACTTTGTTTCCAGCTCATAACAGAAATGGTGAGTTAAGCTTAGGATCTCATCCTATATTAAATTTTGACCTGTTTCCATAGTTATGGTTTCATCACACTCAATTTTTAACTTCAACTATCTGGAAATACTTGAAAATTTTCGATGATTGGAATATAACAAATTAATTTTATTAATTTAATTCAAGGATTTGATAGTTGCTTCAATGCTAAACTCCAAGACAAATAAAAGAGTGGGAGTGGCAGTGGCAATGAGAGATCATGAAATTGAGAATGAATGAGTTCAATAAATACCACTAGCAAAAATTAGACAAAGGACGTGGGAGAGAACATAATTCTGTGAATAGATTGAACACTGCATTCCATAATTCCATGAATGGAACCAACACTACCTTTTTTGAAAGAGATGTAAAGCTAGCTGTCTCTATGGTCCCACTACAAATTAGGGGAAATTCAGGAAGTAGAAAGGGTTAGATTAACCCTTTAATGCAAATGTTAGATTGGCCCTTTAATGCAAGATTGTTACAAAGGCGAAGAGTCGCCGTTTCTCGATCTAGCCTAGTATGCAAAAAGTGAAAGGCCACCCATTGTTTATTCTGCGTGTGCAGAAGACGAAGGGCTACCAATCGGCTGTTAATGGTCCGAAAGTTTAACCATTAACATTAAGCTGTATTAAAGTCATTAATTGGTATCTGATGGAAATACCAATTGAATGTTATATGAAAGGAATGAGGTTAAGGGAGAGAAACTAGTTATTTTGTAGAAGAGGCTGTCAAAATCTGAAGAGGTTATCAAAATCTAACCAGATTCAAGTCTCAAGTTACATATTATCATGATGAACTCCGCATCCGCATCAGGTAAATACTATTATGATGAATCCCACATCAGGTAAGTATGTTATTTTTATAATTATATGTAACAAATTATTTATTGAAGATCCTATAATACTAACAAGTGGTATCAGAGCCAAGGTTCTAAAATAAATAATTTGTTAGTATATTATGATTGATTAATTTTCATCATAATGAATTGACGATAAATATTTAATCTTTTAAAGTTATGATTGACTGTATTATTGGCCATTAATTTATTCCATGAAAAGGTTCATCATCAGAAAAACCCGGCTGATAGTGTTACGAATTAATGGCATGCATAGATAAGATCATTGTGTTATACTAGTATATAACAAAACTGATATTTATAGATTGAAGCATATTGATAATCTATGAAGGTTGATATCGGCTAATGCATGCAGCAATATTACTATATTTGTCATTATCAAAATTGAATGTTAGATTTTTAATAATACTAGTATTATTGTTTAGTTATATGACATTAAGATAAATTAGTTAGTTAGTCACTAAAGTGGCCAAACTAATTTATATCCAGTCATATAATTTATGAGATTTTAATAATATTAGTATTATTGCTTAGTTATATGACATTAAGATAAATTAGTTAGTTAGTCACCGTGGCCAAACTAATTTATATTTAGTTATATAATTTATGAAATTTTAAGTAGATTACATTAAGATAATTAGTTAGTTAGTCACCAAAGTGGCCAAACTAATTTATATTCAGTATATAATTTATGAGAATTTTGATATTAGAATTATTGTATAATTATATACATCAAGATTAAATTAGTTAGTTAGTCACTAAAGTGGCCAAACTAATTTATATTCAGTCATATAATTTATAAAATTGTAATAATATGACATCAAGATTAAAGCAATTAGTTAGTCACCAAAGTGGCCAAACTAATTTATATTCAGTCATGCAATTTATGAAATTTTATAGAATGCTGTTAATGATTTGTTGGTTGTTAGAAATTAAGAATTCGTCCAAAGTGGATTAATATTCTATAACTAACAAACCTAAAGGAGAAAATCTAAGATTTATTAATTTCTTTAAAAGTTTAAATAGCATTCTAATTATGATGTATATTATTATATTTACCCAAAGGAAATCTATAATATATTTTATGTTTAATTATCTGAATTTGAGCATTTATGTTTTTGCAGCTGTTTCTCTTCATTCACATCTTCTGCTGTTACTATCTTAATGGCCTAAACTTCTCTGAATGGCGTGAGCAAGTCAATTTCCATTTAGGTGTCTTGGATCTTGACTTGGCACTATTAGAAGAAAAGCTACTGACATTACGGATATGAGCAGTGAGGCAGAGAAGTCAAAACATAAAGCATGTGACAGATCTAATAGATTATGTCTAAGTTTCATACGAATGACAATTGCTAACAACATTAAGTATACTCTTTCAGAAAGTGTAACAGCTAAAGAATATCTTAAGATTGTGAAAGAGCGCTTTCGTTCCACTGATAAGTCACTTGCAGGGACACTGATGGCTAAACTCACGACCATAAAATATGATGGGTCGCGAAGTATGCAGCAACATGTCCTTGATATAACTAATATTGCAGCAAGACTTAAGACCCTAGGAATGGTTGTGGATGACTCCTTTTTAGTACAATTCATTATGAACTTATTACCTCAAGAGTATGGGCCTTTTCAAATTACCTATAATACTATTAAAGATAAATGGATGTTAATGAATTGGCTAGTAAGCTTACTCAAGAGGAAAGAAGATTGAAAGCACAAGGATCATTTAATAAACCTAGTGGGTCAGGGAAAAGAATCCAAGAAATTTAAGAAGAAAGAACCCACTAAAGTATCACAGGTTGCTGATAATGATAAGAAGGAAAGAAAGAAAGATAAATGTCACTTTTGTAAGAAAGAAGGACATTATCAGAGAGATTGTCTGAAACGAAAAGCTTGGTTCGAAAGAAAGGTATCTTTCATTATGCTTCTCCAATTTATGAATCAAACTTATCTAAAGTTCCTTCTAACACTTGGTGGTTGGATTCTGGTTCCACTACTCATGCTTCTAATGTAATGTAGGATTCCTTACAATCCAGAGCATAAACCCAAATGAGAACTTTTTGTTCATGGGGAACCGAGAGAAGACCCCAATTGAAGGCATAGGGACTTATCGTCTTACTTTAGATACTAGGCATCACCTGAATCAACTACAAACTCTCTATGTTCCTTCACTTTCTAGAAATTTAGTTTTTGTTTCAAAACTTGATATTAACGAGTTTAGTTTTAAGATTGGAAAAGGATGTTTCAGTTTATTTAATAAAGATGGTTCCTTTATTGGTTATGGAATTCTTATGGATGATTATATAAATTGAAACTGATGATAAATTTTCTGCATCCCGGATGTGTGTCCATCAAAATATTGGAATTAAGCGTAGTATGGCAAATGACAACTCTGCTTTCTTGTGGCATAAACGTTTAGGTCATATATCCAAAGAACAACTACAAAGATTAGTAAAGAATGAGATTTTACCAAATCTAGATTTTACTGATCTTGATTTATGTGTGGATTGCATTAAGGGAAAGCAAACCAAACATAACAAGAAAGGAGCTACAAGAAGTACTCAGCTTCTTGAAATTATACACACTGATGTATGTGGACCTTTTGATACTCCATCCTTTGGTGGAGAAAAGTTCTTTATCACCTTTATAGATGATTTTTCTCGTTATGGATATGTCTATTTGCTTAAAGAGAAATCTCAAGTTGTAAATGCTCTTGAGGTATTTACTAAAGAGGTTGAAAGACAACTAGATAGAAAAGTGAAAATTGTAAGATCTGATAGAGGTGGTGAGTATTATGGAAAGTATAATGAATCAGGGAAAATTAGGTCCATTTGCAAAATTCCTCGAAAACATGGCATATGTGACAATATACTATGCCAGGCAAACCTCAACAAAATGGTGTGGCAAAAAGGCGAAATAGAATATTAATGGATATGGTTAGGAGTATGATAAGTAATTCCTCATTACCAAAATCTTTGTAGACGTATGCTCTAAGAACTACATTGTATTTACTGAATAGGATTCCTAGTAAGGCAGTTTCTAAAACTCCTTTGAGTTATGGACTGGAAGGAAACCTAGTTTAAGACACCTGCATGTTTGGGTTGTCCAGTAGAAGCACGGTGTATAATCCACATGAAAAGAAATTGGATTCTCGAACTGTCAGTTGTTACTTTATAGGTTACCCAGAGAAATTCAAAGGGTACAAGTTTATTGTCCAAACCATAGTTCTAGAATTATTGAGATAGGCAATGCCAAATTTATTGAGAATGGTGAAGTTAGTGGGAGTGCTGACAAACAGATTGTGGATATCAATGAAGTAAGGGTTAATATTTCATTACCCATAAATATTTCTAATCTACAATCATTTCATACATTATTCTAGAATTACAAAAACAAAACAACAATGAATAATGTTTGAATAAAGAAGTACCCATGAAGAGCCTAACCTACCAATGGCTGATAAAATTGAACCATGTGGAATAGCTTTAAGTAAACCTGTAAGGATACAAAAATCAGCTATTTCAGATGATTATTTGGTTTATTTGCAAGAGTCAGATTTTGATTGTGGCATTATGAAGATTCTGTTTCATTTTCACAAGCCATTAACAGTGATAAGTCTGATAAATGGATTAATGCTATGAAAGATGAATTGAAATCAATGGCTGAAAACAATGTATGGGATCTTGTCGGATTGCCAGAAGGTTCTAAACAAGTTGGGTGTAAATGGGTTTTTAAAACCAAACATGACTTGAATGACAATATCAAACATTTTAAAGCTAGACTTGTTGCCAAGGGTTATACTCAGAAGGATGGCATTGATTATAAAGAGACATTTCACCAGTTTCAAAGAAAGATTCATTAAGAATCATTATGGCTTTGGTAGCTCAATATGATTTAGAGTTACATCAAATGAATGTGAAACAACCTTTCTTAATAGGGATATAGAGGAAGAAATTTATATGGATCAACCTGAAGGTTTTTCCATAGAAGGAAAAGATCATATGGTGTGTAAACTTAAGAAATCAATATATGGACTTAAACAAGCTTCCAGACAATGGTATATTAAGTTCAATGATACTATTACATCTTTTGGGTTTCATGAAAATATCGTTGATCGATGCATTTATCGAAAGATTTGTAGAAGTAAGTTTATATTTTTGGTTCTATATGTTGATGATATTTAGCTTGCTGCTAATGATTTAGGTATCTTGTATGAGACTAAAAATTTTTCTAAGAATTTTGAGATGAAAGATATGGGAGAGGCATCTTATGTGATAGAAATTTTCATATTCAAAAAAGATCACATGGATTGTTAGGGTTGTCTCAGAAAACTTATATCGAGAAAATTCTTGAGAAATTTAATATGAACAACTGTTC
>UESW01001550.1:89751-196995 GCA_900491605.1 Calamus simplicifolius | reverse complement strand
ATCTATAACAATCTCTCACTTGAAGATTAATGACATCAATCTTAAATCTACCTTCTTTCTCTGTGTTGCGCTCTCCTGATCTATCTCTTAGAAAGCTTCACCAAGTTGCAACAAAGACTCAACTTGTCTCTGCTCACAACCTTGGTGAACATATCTGCAGGGTTTTTAGCTCCATCAATTTTCTCCAGCTTCAACTGCTCCTCATCCAACGCACTGCGTATGAAATGATACCTAAGCTGAATGTGCTTGGTTCTTGCATGAAATGCTAGATTCCTTGCCAAGTAAACTGCGCTCTGGCTATCGCTCCATAATGTATTACACTCGTGCTCCTTGCCAAGCTCCTCCATCAACCTCTATAACCAGATCATCTCTTTACTAGCTTCAGTGATCGCTACATACTCAGCTTTTGTAGTTGACAATGCCACTATCTTCTGCAACTGAGATACACAGCTCACTCTGTATCACCGACAGTGAAAACATAACCAGTGGTGCTCCTCCCACTGTCTCTATCACCAGAGTGATCGGTATCTATAAATCCCTGTACTTGAAGACTATCACCTCCATAGCATAAACTATAGGTTGATGTACCCCTGAGATATCTCAAGATCCACTTACTGCATTCCAGTGCTCCTTGTCTGGATTCTGCATGTACCTGCTGACTGCTCCCACTGCTTATGCGATATCTGGTCTTGTGCAAACCATTGCATACATTAGACTTCCCACGGCTGAGGCATATGGAATTCTAATCATCTCATCCCTTGCCTTCTGAGTTGTTAGACACAACTGCTTGCTGAGCTTGAAGTGTGCTGCCAAAGGTATTGACACTGCCTTTGCATTCTTCATATGGAACCTCTTCAGTACCTTCTCTACATAGTCCTCCTGAGATAGCCACAGCTTCCATTGCTTCCTATCTCTGTTGATCTTATGCCAAGAATCTGCTTCGCCCCTCCCAAATCCTTCATTGAGAACTTCTTTGTCATCAGTTTCTTGAGCTCTTCTATCTTCCTCATACCGGAACCTGCTACAAGCATATCGTCCACATACAAGGATAAAATAATAAACTTATTTGTAACGTACCTCTAAAAGTACACACAATGATCTGATTGGCATCTGATGAAGCCTTTCTCTAGCATGAAACTGTCAAACTTGAGGTACCATTGCCGCGGAGCCTGCTTCAGACCATATAAACTTTTCTTCAATCTGCAGACCATGTCATCCTTTCCCTTGACCTAGAAACCTTCTAGTTGATGCATGTACAGCTCCTCCTCCAAATCTCCATAAAGAAATGATGTCTTCACATCTAGCTGCTCTAGATAAAGATCCTCTATTGCTACCATGCTTAGAATCATCCTGATGGATGTCATCTTGGCTACTGAGGAAAAGATCTCCTGGAAGTCAATCCCCTCTTTCTATGCATAACCCTTGACAACTAACCTTGCCTTGTATCTCTTGGTACCATTGGCCTCATTCTTCATCTTGTACACCCATTTGTTGAACAGAGCTTTCTTGCTAGCGGGTAACTTCACAAGATCCCAAGTCTTGTTTTGCTTTAAAGAGTCCATCTCCTCTTTCATAGCCCAACTCCCACTTGACCTTAGCTTCATCCTGCATGGCTTCAACAAAACATTCTGGCTCTCCAGAATCTGTGTACAAAACATAATCATTAGCAGAATACCTCTATGATGGCCTGGTAACCCTCGTGGTCCTCCTTAACTATGGGGACATCGGCTGAGATACCGGTGTATGCATGTGACTGTCTGTTTTAACCACATCTTCCTCCTCCACATCCTTGGAGTTTCCATCTTCAGTTTGCACTCGGAGAATTTCTCATCTCTAACAGGATCAAGTTCTATAAACTCCTGTTTCTTTTCTTCCACTACATCCTTCCTGTCTTTGTAAGTATGTTCTTCATCAAATACCACATTCCTTCTCCGAATGATCTTATTGTTCTGGAAATCCCAGAGCTTGTAGCCATACTCATCGCCACCATATCCAATGAAAACACACTTTGTAGACTTGGAGTCTAACTTACTCATCTTCTCTTTCTTGATCAGAGAATAAGTAATGCAGCCAAATACTTTAAGAAAAGAAAGTTTTACATGTTTTCTTGTCCAAACCTCCTCTGGAATCCCACCATCCAATGCACTGGATGGACTTCTGTTGATCAAATACACTGCGGTGTCCAGTGCTGCCGCCCAAAAATATGTAGGTAGACCTGAGTCAAACCTCATACTCCTCTTTTTCTCAAGAATGGTCTTGTTCATTCTTTCTGCCACACCATTCTACTCTGGTGTTCCTGGGACGGTTTGATCCTTCTGATTCCATGCTCTGCGCAGTAGGCATCAAACTCCCTGCTGCAGTACTCACCACCGTTATCTGTCTTGAGACACTGAGACTTGCTCCAGTCTGGCTTTCACACATGACTCTCCATCTCTTGAAGATGCCAAAGACCTCAGACTTTTCCTTCATAGCAAACACCCAGACTTTCCTGCTGAAATCATCTATAAACGTAACAAAGTACTTATTGCCCACATATGATGCCACTGGTGCTGGACCCCAGACATCTGAATGAACCAACTCCAGCCTTTCAGTCTTCTTCTAATTCTTGCTAATTGAAAACTCATTGCTTTCTGCTTATCATAGATACACCCTTCACAAAACTCTAGATTCACCTTCTTTAGCCCAGGTAGAAGCTCTCTCCTGTGTAGAATATTTAAGTTTTTCTCATTAAGATGACCGAGCCTCCTGTGCCATAATGTAGTCAATGTACCCATGTCTCCTACTGCCACTGAAACTGAACTCTCACTGTCTGCCAAAAAGTAGAGAGTGCATGTCCGCTTCCCTTTGACAACAACCATAGACCCTTTAGTAATTTTCACTGAGAATTACCAAAAACGGATACATAACCCTCAATATCAAGCTGACTAATAGAAATTATGTTTTTCTTTAACTCTGGGATGTATCTGACTTGTGCAAGTCTCAATTCTCCGCCTGTCACTGGCTTCAGTACAATTGTTTCTCTACCAACAATTTTGCACTGCTGTCCATTGCCAACTGTGACATGACTAAAATCTCCTTGAAAAAAATCCAAAATAGGTGTCTCTTTGAGCTGCAATGGTAAAAAGCCCCTGAGTCTACAAACCACAGATCTGAGTTTGCCCATCGCCGGCTGACAGGCACACATCCTTAAAATTTGCTCAATAGTACTCACAACATTTGCTTCCTGACCTTCTATCTTGCTCTCTGCACCTTTTTCCTTCTTCTTACCCCAACAACCCTTGCTCATGTGACCTTTCTTCCTGTAGTTCCAACACTTCATGGGAAATCTCCCTTTGAACTTTCCTCTGCTCTTGGACGGGCCTTTCTCTGATTTCTTCCTCTCCTGTTATCTCCTCTAGTATCCACCATGAGTGCAGTACTTATAGAAGTCCCACCCACAGCCTTTCTTCTCATCTCATCATTCAATATATAACTAACTGCATCATTGAATGTAAGGATACCTGATACCGAGTTGCTGACTGTCATCATAAGATTGTTCCAACTCTCTGGCAAGGAATATAAGAAAAGAAGCGCGCTGAATGAATCATCAAAAGCAACAGAGACCGGCTCCAATTGATTAATCATCGAGTTGAACTCGTTCAGATGCTCCATCACTGAACTATTCTCAGCCATCTTCAAATTGAAGAGCTTTTTCATGAGAAATATCTTGTTTGAGGTGAAAGGTTTTTCATACAGTTTTGTTAAAGCGATCATCATATCCACGGTGGTTTTTCCTTTGCAATATTATACGCCACTTGAGGTGTCAACGATAATCTGATCATGGCCAGGGCTTTCCTATCCAGAATCATCCAATCTGAGTCGCTCATTGAATCCGGCTTCTTTCCCACTAATGGAAGGTAAAGATCTTTCTGATATAGGTAGTCCTCAATTTGTATCCTCCACCATCCGAAATTGTGACCATTGAATTTCTCGATTTTGATCTTGTCTTCTGCCATCTCTTTGTTGATTTGTCCGACCGTAATAATATGAAGAAAACCAAGCTTTGATACCAATTTGATAGGAAATACAACAAATATTCCTCTAATAAGATGCTATTAGTACGGCCAAGCACGCAGTTGCATATAGTCAAAATCAACACACAGAATAATAATAGGAACCAAAATCAAAAAAACAGCGAGAGACGATGATTTTACGTGGTTCACCCAAACTGGGCTACGTCCACGGCAGCACAGGATCTGCAAGGCTTCACTAAGAGTTGAATCAGGTACAAGCCCTCAAAATACTCTCTCTCAAAAACTCTTATGATCTCACTAAAAGATTATAGAACCTTTTTTTTCCCTCTCTCTGCAGCACCCAGAGGTCCTCACCGAGCCTCCAATTTATTTCACACATTTGTAACTCCTCACAAAAAAAAACCTCCACACGAGATTTGTGTTGGGCGGTTGCAGCTAAGATGACCCTCAAATCCTCCTCTAAAAGCTTCCTTCGGTGACTTTGGATAATGGCCAAAACATCCTCAACTAACTCCCCAAAATCTATCCAAATCTTATGTTTGTTACTTTTGGATAATGACTGATTTGCCAACTCCTTCCTTTATCAAACCTCCTCACGAAACAGTCGGTCAGACCTTCGTAACCTTCGTGAACTCTGATTTGGAGCTTCCTCTTGATGAAATTAAGCTTCATTCATAACAATACCCTTACATTATACCACTTGACATCTCTTGCTTATAAATGGTGTTGTCTTGCAATGGCCTCTTCATGGTAAGTATGATCTATCAACAGGCAATCACAGGGATGCAAAGCGATATTTTTTATATGCAGCATATAATTTGAATTCTAAAGATTAGCCCCTCAACATGAATCTTCAAATTACTGGTTATCAGGTGTTTATATATATTTCATGATTTAATCATGTGTTGTCTGGTTCTGGAATCCAATGAAGCTTAAAGAAAAGCAAAGAAATTTCTTTGTCAGGCGATAGAACAATAAAAAACAAGAATCCATTTCAATTTCAATTAGTCAGTCCTCAAAAAATTGGGTGGATATAGAATAGAAAAGGTGGGGATTAGCTTCTTCAGAGAGATATAAGAGATAGAGAATTCAAAAGTTGATTAAATGAAGAACTACTGCACGCAAGGAAAAAAAGTTAAAGATTTGCGCTATGGTACCATTCTGTACTGTTTGATGTCTAGATTGTCTAGCAGATGAAATATCAAGACCATGAAGCAACTAAATCTATACCAGGAAACTATTCAAGCCGAAGCAAAATTAGGAGTATAGTATAATGATTTGGTGTAGAACAATAGGGTGGGTTGCAAGGTAGTTATATGACAGACTGCTTGATATGTAGTGGGTAGCAAGGTTACTTGTGTTATGGATGGAGCTTAAGTTCATCAAAAAGAGAGTTTGAATTCGAATTTTGAATTCGATTTGGCCAACTAAGGAAGCTGATTTTGGGGAGAATTTGTTGCAACTTTCAAATCTGATCTTGGGAAGGATTTGTTGGAGATTTTCAAGGCAGCAAATCAGTCCATGGTTGCCAAAAGTGTGGAGCCAGTTTTGAAAATCAGTCCATGGTTGCTAAAAGTATGGAGCCAGTTTTGGGATGGGATTAGATTGGAGGAGAGACTTCGATCCTTGGTGTGTCTTCTTTTAACCGGTGAAGTTAAGAAAAATAAATAAATAAATAAGAATAGGAGGCTCTGTGAGGATATTCTCCGTGTGCTGTAGATCCTGATTTCAACTCTTTGGATCATAAGAGTTTCTGAGAGAGAGTTGTTTTGAGGGCTTGTACCTGATTCAACTCTTAGTAAAGCCTTGCAGATCCTGTGCCGCCGTGGATGTAGCCCAGTTTGGGTGAACCACGTAAAATCCTCGTCTCTCACTATTTTTTTTTTTGGATTTTGGTTCCTATTATATTCTGTATTTTTTTTGTTGATTTTATCGTAACTGCGTGCTTAGTCGTACTAATAGCGATCTTATTAGAGAAATATTTTATATCCCCTATCAAATTGGTATCAAGCTTGGTTTTTTATATTATTACGGTCGGACAAATCAACAAAGAGATGGCAGAAGACAGATCAAAATCAAGAATTCAATGGTCACAATTTCGGATGGTAGATGCAAATTGAGGCTACCTATATCAGAAGGATTTTACCTTCCATTAGAGGGAAAGAAGCCGGATTCAACGAGCGACTCAGATTGGATGATTCTGGATAGGAAAGCCCTGGCCCCGTCAGATTGTCGTTGACACCTTAAGTGGCATATAATATTGCAAAGGAAAAGACCACCATGGATATGATGACCGCTTTAACAAAGCTGTATGAAAAACATTCCACCTCAAACAAGATATTTCTCATGAAAAAAAAGCTCTTCAATTTGAAGATGGTTGAGAATAGTTCAGTGCCAAAGTATCTGAACGCGTTCAACACGATGATTAATCAATTGAAGTCGGTCTCTGTTGCTTTTGCTGATTCCATCAGGGCTCTTCTTTTCTTATGTTCCTTGCCATAGAGTTGGGACAATCTTGTGATGACAGTCAGCAACTCGGTATCAGTAACCTTATATTCAATGATGTAGTTAGTTGTATATTGAATGATGAGATGGAAAGAAGGCTGTGAGTGGGACTTCTACAAGTGTTACACTCATGGTGGATATCAAAGGAAGATCACAGGAGAGGAAGAAGTCAGGAAAGGTCGGTCCAAGAGCAGGGAAAGTCCAAAGGAAGATTTCCCATGAAGTGTTGGAACTGCGGAAGAAAGAAAGGTCATGAGCAAGGATGTTGGGGTAAGAAGAAGGAAAAAGGTGCAGAGAGCAAGATTAGAAGGTCCGGGAAGCAAATATTGTGAGTACTATTGAGCGTAATTTTGAGGATGTGTGCCTGTCAGCGCGATGGGGCAAACTCAGATCTGTTTTTTGTAGATCAGGGGGCTTCTTTTACCATTGAGCTCAAAGAGACACCTATTTTGGATTTTGTCCAGAAGATTTTGGTCATGTCACGATTGGCAATGGAGCAGTGCAAAAATTGTGGGTAAAGGAATAATTGTATTGAAGCCAGTGACAGGCAAAGAATTGAGACTTGCATAAGTCAGATACATCCCAGAGTTAAAGAAAAACCTAATTTCTACCAGCCCAGCTTGATGTTGAGGGTTATGTATCCATTTTTGGTAATTCTCAGTGAAAAATTACTAAAGGGTCTATGGTTGTTATCAAAGGGAAGCGGACAGGCACTCTCTACTTCTTGGCAGATAGTGAGAGTTCAGTTTCAGTAGCAGTAGGAAACATAGGTACAGTAACTACATTGTGGCACAAGAGGCTCGGTCATCTTAGTGAGAAGAACTTGAATATTCTACACATGAGAGAGCTTCTACCTGGGCTAAAGAAGGTGAATCTAGAGTTTTGTGAAGAGTGTATCTATGGTAAGCAGAAAGCCAGTGAGTTTTCAGTTAGCAAGAACTCAAAAGAAGACTGAAAGGCTGGAGTTGGTTTATTCAGATGTCTGGGGTCCAGCACCAGTGGCATCATATGCGGGCATAAGTACTTTGTCACGTTATAGATGATTTCAGCAGGAAAGTCTGGGTGTTTGCTATGAAGGAAAAGTCTGAGGTTTTTGGCATCTTTAAGAGATGGAGAGTCATGTGTGAAAGCCAGACTTGAGCAAGTCTCAAGTGTCTCAAGACAGATAATGATGGTGAATACTACAGTAGAGAGTTTGATGTCTACTACGCAGAGCATGGAATTAGAAGAATCAAGATCGTCCCACGGAACCAGAGCAGAATGGTGGGCAGAAAGAATGAACATGACCATTCTTGAGAGAGATAGGAGTATGAGGTTTGATTCAGGTCTACCTACATATTTTGGGCGGCAACACTGGACACTGCAGTGTATTTGATTAATAGGAGTCCATCCAGTGCATTGGATGATAGGATTCCAGAGGAGGTTTGGATAGGAAAACAGGTAAAACTTCTTTTCTTAAAGTATTTGGCTGCATTGCTTATTCTCTGATTGAGAAAGAGAAGAGGAGTAAGTTAGACTCCAAGTCTACAAAGTGTGTTTTCATTGGATACGGTGGCGATGAGTATGGCTACAAGCTCTGGGATTTCCAGAATAATAAGATCATTCAGGGCAGGAATGTGGTATCTGATGAAGAGCATACTTACAAAGACAGGAAGGATGCAGTGGAAGAAAAGAAACAGAAGTTTATAGAACTCGATCCTATCAGAGATGAAGAAATTCCTCGAGTGCAAACTGAAGATGAAAACTTCGAGGATGTGGAGGAGGAAGATGTGGTTGGAACAGACAGCCACATGCATACATTGGTACCTCAGCCGGTGTCCCCCACAGTTGAGGAGAACCACGAGGGTTACCAGGCCATCACAGAGGTATTTGCTAATGATTATGTTTTGTACACAGATTCTGAAGAGCCAGAATGTTTTGTTGAAGCCATGCAGGATGAAGCTAAGGTCAAGTGGGAGTTGGCTATGAAAGAGGAGATGGATTCTTTAAAGCAAAATAAGACTTGGGATCTTGTGAAGTTACCCGCTGGCAAGAAAGCTCTGTTCAACAAATGGGTGTACAAGATAAAGAATGAGGTCGATGGTACCAAGAGATACAAGGCAAGGTTAGTTGTCAAGGGTTATGCACAGAAAGAGGGAACTGACTTTCAGGAGATCTTTTCCCCAGTAGTCAAGATGACATCCATCAGGATGATTCTGAGCATGGTAGCAGTGAAGGATCTTCATCTAGAGCAGCTAGATGTGAAGACAACATTTCTTCATGGAGATTTGGAGGAGGAGTTGTACATGCACCAGCCAGAAGGTTTTCAGTTCAGAGGAAAGAATGACATGGTCTGCAGATTGAAGAAAATTTTGTATGGTCTGAAGCAGGCTCCGCAGCAATGGTATCTTAAGTTTGACAGTTTCATGCTAGAGAAAGGCTTCACCAGATGCCAGTCAGATTATTGTGTGTACTTTCAGAGGTACGTTACAAATGAGTTCATTATTTTATCCTTGTATGTGAACGATATGCTTGTAGCAGGTTCCAGTATGAGGAAGATAGAAGAGCTCAGAAACTGATGGCAAAGAAGTTCTCAATGAAGGATTTGGGAGAGGCAAAGCAGATTCTTGGCATGAGGATCAATAGAGATAGGAAGCAACGAAAGCTACGGCTATCTCAGGAGGACTATGTAGAGAAGGTACTGAAGAGGTTCAATACGGAGAATGCAAAGGCAGTGTCAACACCTTTGGCAGCACACTTCAAGCTCAGCAAGCAGTTGTGTCCAACAACTCAGAAGGCAAGGGGAGATGATTAGAATTCCATATGCCTCAGCCGTGGGAAGTCTAATGTATGCAATGGTTTGCACAAGACCGGATATCGTACAAGCAGTGGGAGCAATCAATAGGTACATGCAGAATCCAGGCAAGGAGCACTAGAATGCAGTGAAGTGTATCTTGAGATATCTCAGAGGTACGTCAACTTACAGTTTATACTATGGAGGTGATAGTCTTCAAGTATAGGGATTTGTAGATGCAGATCACTCTGGTGATAAAGACAGTGGGAGGAGCACCACTGGTTATGTTTTTACTATCGGTGATACAACAGTGAGCTGGGTATCTCAGTTGCAGAAGATAGTGGCATTGTCAACTACTTAAGTTAAGTATGTGGCGATCACTGAAGCTAGCAAAGAGATGATCTGATTACAGAGGTTGATGAAGGAGCTCGGCAAGGAGCACGAGTGTAATACATTATGGAGCGATAGCCAGAGCGCAGTTCATTTGGCAAGGAATCCAGCATTTCATGCAAGAACCAAGCACATTCAGCTTAGGTATCATTTCATACGCAGTGCGTTGGATGAGGAGCAGTTGAAGCTGAAGAAAATTGATGGAACTAAGAATCCTGCAGATATATTCACCAAGGTTGTGAGCAGAGACAAGTTGAGTCTCTGTTGCAACTTGGTGAAGCTTTCCAAGAGATAGATCAGGAGAGCGCGGTATAAAGAAAGAATGTAGATCTAAGATTGATGTCATTAATCTTCAAGTGGGAGATTGTTATGGATGGAGCTTAATTTCATCAAGAGGGAGTTTGAATTCGAATTTTGAATTCGATTTGGCCAACTAAGGAAGCTGATTTTGGGGAGAATTTTTTTGCAACTTCCAAATCTGATCTTGGGAAGGATTTGTTGGAGATTTTTAAGACAGCAAATCAGTCCATGGTTGCCAAAAGTGTGGAGCCAGATTTGGGATGAGATTAGATTGGAGGAGAGTCTTCGATCCTTGGTGTGTCTTCTTCAACCGGTGAAGTTAAGAAAAAGTAATAATAATAAAGAATATGAGGCTTTATGAAGACATCCTCCGTGTGTTGTATCCTGATTCAACTCTCTGAATCATAAGAGTTTCTGAGAGAGTGTGTTTTGAGGGCTTGTACCTGATTCAACTCTTAGTGAAGTCTTGCAGATCCTGTGCCGCCGGGACGTAGCCCAATTTGGGTGAACCACGTAAAATCCTCGTCTCTCGCTGTTTTCTTTTGGATTTTGGTTCTATTATTATTTTATATTTTTTTTATTGATTTTATCGCAACTGCATGCTTGATCGTACTAATAGTGATCTTATTAGAGGAATATTTGTTGTATTCCCTATCAACTTGTACTTCATAGCCTTGGCTGGTTGGTTTTAGCTTTATGGGCATGGTTATCAAGGATAGTTTGAACTCAGGTTAAAGCTGAGCCTTTTTTCTTTGGACTTGGATGCTTAGGCCTAGCTTTAAAGGTCATATTCAGTAAGTTCAGCTTTATAAATTCCTATTGGAATTGGCCTGCTAAATGATTTTCATTGATTAAGTTTAGGCTGACAAATATTCCTTGGTTTGGTTACGAGACTGATTGGCATTGAATTATTGGGTGAGGTTTGTTTAATTTGGATTTGTTTGGTTTCACTTTGGTAATATCTGATTTAAGTGGTCGTGAGAGGAGTATAGTTGTTCAAGGTCCATCAGGCTTTGGGGGAAGGATTTGGGTTTTGATTAATAGGGTTAATTTGGTTTGCATGTTAGTTGTGTTGATTCTCAACTCAACTCAACTCTTCGCATAGTTTGGTTTAGTAGATTCATGTTTTAGTAGATTTATATTTTAGGAGATCTGACGAAGTTTTACGTTGACTGTCAGCTACCTAATGCAACCCTCCTCCTTTACCCGGGCTTGGGATTGGCCTTGGTGAATTGTCTTTCTTATATGATCAAAAATTGCTAGAGGTTTGCAAGTTTCACGTTATTAAAGGTTCCCAGAATTATCCAAAATGTTAGCTTAACAAAGAGTCAATCTGTGCCTCCAGCAACATTTTTTTTTATTTTTATCAAATCATGTCGGTAAAAGTATATCTCTATGTATCTACTAGTATAATTAGAATTCTCAAGGGCAAGATTCCATGCATGTTTAGCTCCTCCTTTCAATATATTTATCTCCATGCCTAGAGTCTTCTAACAGAAATAGTCTACTTTAATTCACTGGTCATATGTGTTTGAAGTCTAGTTTCTTATAAGAGGAAGATGGATTCAGAGATACATCAATCAACTTAAGAACATAAGCTATAAGATTCATTTTTCTAGGACAAATGCATTCTATGGTTGGCATTTAAATATCTTGGATGGTTGACAATGATTGAAATCTTTAGTACAAATAGTGAACAATTCCTTTAGAAGTACAGAGGGAGACTTCTTAAACATCATAGGGAAATTATCCTAATAATATCCACTCATTACTTGTTAGATGAACATTTCATTGCTACAAAATATAATTGAATATAATGTAGCAAACAGGGCTTCTAAGGAAGTGTCTCCATCTGAAAGAATTTCCATCCAAAGTTTTTGGTTCTTTATGTTTGCTTTTTATTTAATTAAGGGACAAGTGTTTTAGAGGTTGAGCTGAGGTCATAGGATAACGTGTGGGTTAATCAAGGTCTTGTGTCAAAAGAAAAGGATTTAGACATAATCTTTTATAAACTAAAATGATATTAATATAATACCTTTCGTTCTATCAAGACCAAATAAAGAAACGTTAGGTGACTGGTCGCAAGCCAAGATGTTGGCAGTCTTTGCTCATTAACTCTTGAGAGACAAAAACTAAAACCATCACTAATACCAAAAGCAATCAACATTTTCTACCATTTCTTATTATGATTAGATTCTTATTCTTTTAATATAATCTAGTTTTAGTGGTATGACGAATACATCTCTTATATGAAGAAATTTGATTAAATTTAAGAATACAATCTAATTTGATTCAATTTAGCCTCATTTAAAGAAGTTTTGCAGGTTAAATCCGAGTATAGAACACTAAAATTATCTCGTGGAGATTGAAGCCTTACACATGCTAAAAAATGTGATTATGATTATTAGTAGCAATGTATGAAAAAAATTATAGTACCCCTCGAGTTTGGTTAATTTAAATAACAGTCTTAAAAAATACCTTTAGAGGAATTAAAATTTTTTTATTTTAATATACAAAAATTCATTTCATTTATTTATCTTTTAATAATGTTAAATTACTTTATAAAAATTAAATTTATCTTGATTGAAATTAGGATGATTTTATTTTCATTCGATCACTGAAGATAAGTTTGAAAAATAATTTTATTTTTATTTTAAAATATTTTTTGATATCTAATCATAATATGCTAATATCTTAAAATAAAGATAATTGAGTGTAGTTTTTGTGTGGTAAAATGAAAATTTTAATATTTTTTTAAAATAATTTTGTGATCAACAAGTAAATAGATCAAAAAGAAGGAAGGAGGGGTCTTATTGTAATCCCTACTATTTTAATAATAATAATAATAATAATAAGTAGTACCCAACTACCATTCATACGGTACACTCTGGCACATCGTTGATAACGACGCGACAGCGGATGATTTAGACTTCTCATTTTTGCCTTATATTTTATCACGACCGCTAACTTGATGGACCAGTGGACCGCTTGTCATTTAATGCACCTTGTGAAAGTATTCAGATACGATAATATCGGACGGTGAGTACAGCGATCCGATCGAATCTTAAATGAAATTAAATCACAACTCACCGGCGGGATAGACGGTCAGAGATGTCCCCTAGACAGTACCAAATGGATTCCATGGACCGTACCTGATTCTGGATGGACCCCAGCCGTCTATTCCGGAAAGCATCCAATTGACGGCTACGGTCCGTCGTTGTCGACCGTACTACGTGGATTAAACCAATCGACCGCTCCCGATGGCGCGAAGCCCCGCCTCGTTAGATCTCGTCACCGCAGGGTGAAATTAATCCCGGTCCGACCTTGGCGCGTTGCCTGCTAGCGCCAGCTAGGAGGTGGCTCCTTTCCGGGTCCCAGGCCGGTCACCGACATCACATGCTCCTCCACGTGCTATCACTCGCCCACCAATTATTCGTAAAAATAATAGCACCCACTATAAAGCCTTAAATAAATAAAAAAACATGGGAAACGATGCACGAAACGCGTGAACGATAAACTATATCTTGCTTTGGAGCGTGGTATCAAATTTATGGCCATTTACTGCTACAACGACCTCTTAACAGCACCATGTTTATCAATTTTTTTTTAAGATTAAAATATATTTTTAATATCTAAACTCTCATCAAATATTATATTTTTTCTTAACAGATTTATTTCTATATCATGTGAATTATTTATTAATTTTAATCAATTCATAAAAATCTAAAATATTAAAAAAATAATATTTTTTTAAAAAAATTAAATTCTAAAAAATAAAAGCACAAAAAGTATATTTTCGTTATTTTTTACTAAATAATGTTTTTTAAAAAATTTAAATGTGTAAACATTTTTTCAACAAAAACTTGAATCAATTGAAATATTTATTTTATTAAATAAATTATATTTTATTTATGATAATGCTTTTAATTTTTGTGTTAAAAAACTCTAAATCACAATATTATTTCCGTGGTCATTGGAATAGCTGCTATTAAAACCTTTTTGGTGGCATCTGCGACCCAATGGAAACGTTGAGACGCGTTCAACACGACGGTTTCCTTTTGTTTCCGAGAGAAAGCGTCGAGGGAGGGGTTTCGCAGTGAAAAGAGTGATGGAGAGTCCGGTGCGAGGAAAATCATCATAAAAATCTCGGAACCTCACAAGATACCGCGCGAAGCTTCACTTCCGGTAAGAGAGAGAGAGAGAGAGGCGCCGTTCTTCTCTTCTTTTCTCCTGTGGTTTATTGCAGGGCTTTTCTTTGACCGCAGGGGAGCAGAACAGTTTCCAATCCCGTCCGAAGATTCCTCTTTTGTCATATACCACTGCTTCAATCTGCAAATTTTCAGGCTCTCATCTCTATCTCCGCATCAGAGCCGATTCTTCTCCAGAAAATCAGGAAATGGGCTTCGATTTGTAGTGACTATGTAGTTTTAAGCCTCCGGCTTGCGAGGTGCATATTCAAAAGTCAGTCCTTTTTCTTTTTTTTTTTCCTCTGGATTTTTAGTTTTTTTTAGTTTAAAATCGTTGAATGGATGAAAAATACGATTTTTTTTTTTTTTTACTATTGGAATGTTTCTTTCGATTTGGTTATGGTGAACGATGTCTTACTTACGCTTCTGGAGCCCACGGAATCCAAAGCAAGTCGATTTCTCTGTTTTGGGTGTCGATGAAAGAGAGAAATCCCTTAAAGGATAGTTTTTTTTTTTTTTTCCATCTGGGCTTTGGAAAAAAAAGTGGTTTTTTCTCATTGGTTGCAGCTTTTCCAGGTTTGTGAGGGTATAAAATGCTTCTATAGGAGTTCTTATGACAGGAATTTTGGGTTATTATTGTTGGAATTCAATAACCTGAAGTTTTTCCCCTACCTCTAAGTCAAAGCTTATGGTTTTAGGATATTTTGTGTGTTTCCAATTCATTATTTTTTTGTTTATAATCAAAATGTCCATCTACTTGCACATGGGTTCTGGTACGAGTTATGTTTCTTTTGATTATGTAGTTGATGCATTCAAAGTCAATGTGCTATTCTTTCACCTCTCAATTTGCTTGCAGGTGTTTTCTTTTTTACTTTGTTCTTCTAGTCAATAAAGGTTTTCATGTCATCACAAAATTCAACAGCTGTAACCTTAATACCGTATGGGCTTGTAGGAGAACAGTGGTTCCTTTGGGCATGGTATCTTTGATCTTTTAAAAGGCATCATCTTCGTCTGTTCCTTTCCAATTAGCCAGTTTATCTTTCTTCTTCTGTATTTGAGGTACATGTGGAGTATCTGTTTAGAAATTTTGATCCATAATTTTCTTTTGCTCGGCTTCTTAAATGGGTTTTACTGGAACTGTTTTTATTTTAAGCTTTTGATTAATTCTGAGATATTATTTTGTGGTTTCACAACTATTCTGTTACAAAAACTTAAATTTCTCATCCAATTTCTAATAGCATTTTCTATGCTGGACAGTAAACTTATTGGTGGTTTTGCTATTCTTCTTGAAGACTGCATGTTGTTCCAGGAATTCAATTTAATAGTTCTGATTTCTATTATGCCTTACTGGTGTTTTTCTGAAAACGTCTTTTTTTCTAATAAAAAATCCGACACCTTATGAACGAAAGTTGGCATTTCATTGTTTCTTGACCTAAGTTATTCTCAAACGTGAAATCTAAGAATGTTTTAGAACAGAGTTCTATAAAATTCTATTCAGATCTTACAGCTTGAATTTTCTATGTTGAATGCATTGAACTCCAAAAGATAACAACTTCTTTATAATTTTGATCCTTGTTTACAGAGAATTTGTGATATAAAGACCTAACCAAATGGCTGTCTTGGTCCCTGGTGCTCTCCTCAAGCTCCTTCAGCATATGAATACAGATGTCAAAGTTACTGGTGAGCACCGTTCGTCGCTCCTCCAAGTTGTTAGCATTGTTCCTGCTCTTGCTGGTGGTGAACTCTACCCCAATCAAGGCTTCTACCTCAAGGTCTCTGATTCATCCCATGCAACCTATGTTTCCTTGCCCGATGAGCAAGATGACCTCATCTTGAGCGATAAGATCCAGTTGGGCCAATTCGTCCATGTTGAACGCCTTGAGGCAGCCTCCCCTGTGCCTATTCTGCGGGGTGTGAAGCCAGTCCCTGGACGCCATCCATGTGTTGGCAACCCTGAAGATCTTGTGGCCACTCGTTCCTTGGGATTCCTCAAAACTGAGAAACGACAGGCATCCAATGTCCCCAAAGATAATATTAGTACACTGTTAGAAAGGAGAAGAGCAAATTGGGGAAATCAATCGCATCTACTAAAGTTGATGAGGTGGAAATGAAGAATGCATTGCTCAATAGGTCAAGCTTCTCACTCTCAAAACAATCAGTGAGCAGTGTATTGGATAAGAAGGAGGCTATCCATCTGAGATCGAGATCAATGAGTTCAAAGTCAATCCCTTTATCTCCAACAAGCTGTTATTCATTACCCTCATCATTTGAGAAGTTCTCCAATGGAGTTAAGCAGCAGACAAAAGTCAAAGGGTCCGAGAGACCCGCACCCACTACTCCGAAGGCAGGTTTATGGGAGAAAGCAACTTCTGTTTTGAAGGCAACCACGGCTAAGAAGAAGTCATCTGCTGGAAATTTGATTGGAAATTTGGTGCCAGGAGTTGAATCAGGGCCTAAGGTTTTGAGGAGGAGCTGGGAAGGGAATGTGGAGCCAAAAGGGAGGAATAATTCTAATCCAAGGGCAGCAAAGAGTGAGACTAAACCTAAAGCCCGAAGTACTTCTGTGAGTTGTTTTTGATGTTTTGGCTCTTCTTTTCTTCACTTGAATTAAATGACTATTATTTTGAGCTGCTAGCTATATATGCATGTTTTCATTTTTGATGAACTTAAAAGCACTTTTCGTATGTTTCCCATGGTCTTTTAGTGATCTTTTACGATGCTGATATTGTTGGTCAATAGTTCTGTGGCTGCCAGTAGTCAAATTTTGTGATGACATTGGCTGTGATTTCTGAAAATCAATGTTCTAATTATTGGTATTGTTTCCTTCATGATTTGAAAATGATTTTGTAAATTCTAGCTTGATTTTTTAGCAGAAGTTTTGGTGGATATTCATCTTCCTTTATTATTTGGGCATTATTTTAATGTTGTTTGGAAAATTAGAAAGAACTTCTGTTTCAATTTGTGTTTCATTCTCAGCCATTATTTCAATTTCCAGCACAAGTAGTAGTGAGGTACAAATGTCACTTTTTTTTATGTCAGAGAATGTTAAAATAAGAAGGATCTATGAATACCTGGTCGCTGATCAAAAGTATAGCTCCGTAGCTGGAAATCCTTGTAATGTTTAATGACTGCTTAAGAAGTTTTCTAAATTTGATGATGTTATAGATTCTGGTACAGTAATTTGCATGAACCTATGTAAACCATCTTCTGCTCTTGTGTTAAGCTTTCCATTTAATTTCACCCCATCACCACTGATAAGAGAAGAATAAAAGAAATAATTATCCTATGGCAACTTAAGATGTTTCTGCCATTTTTATGAGAAGTTGATCTTAGTATTCTGATATTGCAAATATCAGGTTCCTCGAGGAAAACCAACCACAAATGAGAAGTCATTACCTAAAGACGACAACAAGGTCCAAACTCCTGCAAGGAAAAGCAATGCAAATGCCACTTTGGAGATTCCTGATAAATCAAATAGACAACAGGCTCCGTGATAAGGGCATCAGAGGCCACTCATAATATATCCCTTGGCAATCTAGTCAAGGCTTTTCCTAGTAGCAGAAAATGGACTGATGGTAGTGTTTCTTGGGCGTCTCTTCCACCTTCTCTAGCCAAACTTGGAAAGGTATGGTTCATATCAGTATCAAAGTATGTTCTCGACATGACAAAAGGGCTGAAAATATCTCACTCTATGTATTTGCTTGTTTTCAAACATCAACTTCTTTTCTGCATTAAAAAGGAAAAAAAAAATCTTCTTTAGGGGTTATATTTGCTCTTATTATGTACTTGTAAATAAATTCATTTTTTTTACGACCCTATATGAGGAGCTGGTCTTCTTTTTGCATCTAGGCTGGATTCTCCAAGACTGAATTATTTATAATCTACCGATTTGTTTATTAATTTAGTTTGATGATTGAATTTTTGTTTTAGGAAGTCATAAGGTATAGAGATGCAGCACAACAAGCTGCGATTGAGGCCATGCAAGAAGCTTCTTCTGCAGAGACCTTGATTCGGTGCATTAGGTAAATGCTTCTATAAATTTTCTTTGAGAATAAATAATTGCTTCTATAAATTAATTCACATGATTCTTCCACTATGGCATTACTTGATATTTTGGTCATAAGACTTATTATAGTATGACATCTTTTGTATTAGCACGTAGATTTTTATTCAATAGAATTCTGTTTTTCATCCCATTGCGAACATGTCTAGTCTCAATTATGAATTTGTTTTGACAAACAACCATCTTTTTTTGTCCTGAGAAGAAATGTCCATATTTTTTAACTTCAACTATGGCACAAATCTAATTAATATAGCAAGGTGAAGTTCTGTCAGAAAAACAAAGTATCAGGCTGTTCTGGTTGTTATGTTCTCCTTTATTCTCTACTTGTGGAAGCTGCTACGTTCCCAACTCTTATCTTTGATTCTTTTTTTCTTTATTTTTTTGAAAAAAAAAAATCTAAAAGAGACGGTCCATCTTAAATGGGTCTCCTCCTCCTTTAATGAGTCTCCTGTTACATGCCTTTATGTTCTGTCCAATCATTGGAAACCTTCAAACTTTGCTCTTTTGCTATTAAAGTTAATAATTGAATGCTGATGCATAGCTTTGCTGCTAGCCATAGTGACATACAAGTTTTCTGATGCATAGCTTTGCTGCTAGCCATAGTGGATCCTTCAAAGTATAGAGTAGTTAAAGGACATGGTGGTCCCTATTTAAAATATTTGGAAGATGTAAAGTAGAAGAAATTGCTGAGTAAGTTGAGAATGGGAAAGAATGAAGTATTGATAGGTTGTGGAATGGGACCCGGCTTGGAGTTTCCAACAGAGACTTGCACCTCTAGAAGCCTTTTCAGGTTATTTGAAACTGAATATTATTTAGTCAGCTTGGTGGTAAATTATTCAAAATGAGGCTTGATTGTATGAAAGCAGGCTCATTCCATAAAAGAGTTGGAAACATATGTAGTAAAATATCTCGGGAGTTTGGTTGTTGTTGCAAATTTATGTTTCACAAAATGTGCTGCCAAATAATGGATTCCATTTGCAATTGGTTTGGCTGCAAAACATAATTTCATGATATGGATGCCAGGTGGGTGGCATGAAGAAAGGGTATCATTTGCCATGTTGTGATGGAGTGATTCAACTGTTGGTGGTTGTTCACAACAAAACTTTGAGAGCCAAAGAAGTACAGACACTTGCACTAGGTGCAGTAATTTAATAGCCATTAGAGGAGCATCAGAAAGGGAGGAGAGAACAGACAAATTGGGGGTCAGAGGACTTGAAGGTTAGTACATCTCAATATAGGTTGGAAGCTGGTATAAGAATATTTAGAAGTCAGCATTGTCTCTAATCCACCAAAGAGAAGTGCAAACTAAAATATTAAGATACCAGAATGCATGTTCAAAACAGCATGGTTAGGTAGATGCCAGCTAGAAGAATCCTCTCAACAACCACGCTGTATCTATTGCGAAGGAATGAATGGATCAAGAGAAGGTTCCTCTTGCCATGGATCAATAGAGCACTTTGACCAAGAGCACACCATGACTCATTAAAATCCATGAAAGGTAGGCCATGCTTACCAAATTGCTTGTCATGAATAATTTTAAAACTAGGTCCCCACTTGTATTATGGAACAAAGCAGGGTTTAGTTTAGGTGGAATGCTTACAGGTATCTGTAAGCTTTGAGCTGAATTTTAATTCTCATTCTCACATGGCAACCAATGTTTTCTTGACATTTTTTTAAGAAAAAAAGGCACTTCATATAAAACCTTCTGTAATCATGTGTGAGCTCAATTATTGACTTTGAATAAACAATTACAGTCAATGAGTGGACCAGAATACTACCTGTTAAAATGGGCCCCTCAGCCTAGATAAGTTTGGTATTTGGAAACTTGCTGAGAATTCACCAAGTAGTTGGAGATGATTTAGATAAATTGGCAGAAATAGAATCTAAATAATAAAGTCTTTTTTATAGACATCATGTGAAGTTGTGGGTTTTAAGAATGGGAACTTTTTTTTTTTTTTTTTTGAAAAGCCTGGTACTTCCTAATGTAATTAAAGGTTTCAAGTGAAATGCTTATTTATCATTACACTAAGCAAATTGCTCAATAACTCAGGAATTTTCACAACTATGTGTAAAATATTTTGCAATACTTAACCGGAGTGATTTATATTTGTTAACATTCATCATTCCTGATAATTTTAGTCAATTAATCAATCAAAAAAATCATGACAATTTCTAACAATTAGGGTGATTTAGTTTGCCTTCAACCATACAAAATCCACTTGCTTATGAGTTTCTCTGCAAAATACTATTTTTCACCAGCATGTATGCGGAGTTAAGTTCCTCCGCGGAGGAGATTAACCCGCAGCCCGCGGTGGAGCAGTTCCTGGCCCTCTATGCCACCCTCACCCGCGCCGGCCTCATCTCCGAAGCCCTCTCGAAGGCCTTCCCTCCCGCGGTAACCTCACCGGACCAGTCCACTTGTAGTGATCCGATCCCGGACGAAGCCCTCCGGGTCTCCTCCGAGATCCGCAAGCTCGCCACCTCCTGGGTCCACGCCGCTCTCGCCACCGACCTCTCCCCCTTCACCCTCTACCGCCCCAAATCCCTCTCGCTGCCGCCCTCCGCCGCCGCTCCGCCACCCGCGGCAGCGCTCGTCCTCGACTCCCGGGCCAGATCCACCGCCAGCTCGAAGCCCGCCGCCTCCCCGATCAAGCCCCGCTCGTCGCCGGTGGCGACGGCCTCGTCTAAATCTTCGGGTACGACGGCGATCCGGAAGCCGCGGGGGGCAGCGCCGGTGCCGGCGCCGCCGCGGGAGTGGGCTCGGGGCGAAGGGCTGGAGGAGGGGGCGGAGCTGGCGCGGGCGTTGAGGGAATCCTCGAGGGCGTGGTTCTTAGGGTTCGTGGATCGGTTCTTGGACGCCGACGTGGCGGCCTCCAGGCCGTGGGATCGGGATCTGGTGGCCGGGATGCTGTCGCAGCTCAAGAAGGTGAACGACTGGCTGGACGGCGTTGGCCGGAAGAGATGCGAAGAGGAGAAGGGCGGCGATGGCGATGACGATGACGATGACGATGACGACGACGACGCCGACGACGACGGCGTGCCGCCGGAGACGATCGAGCGGCTAAGGAAGAAGATCTACGAGTACCTCCTCACCCACGTGGAGTCCGCCGCCGTCGCGCTCGGCGGCGGGGGAGAGCGGCCTGGTCGGAGGGGATGATGGCGTTGGATCGGGCCGGTGCGTTGAGCACGATTCACGAGGCGGCGGAGGAAGCGGGGATCGGACGGTACGATTTGTCTGTGATTTTTTTGCGACGTGCAGATTATTATTTCGGTGGTCATAGCCATCAATTGACAGGTAAAGCAGTTCAGTGTATACAGAAGAGAAGTATTTTTTAGGGGAGTTAATTGTGATTTGTGGATGGAAGATGTATCTTAATTTTAAAGATGTTAGTCTTTGTCATTTTACAACAAATATTGATTTATATTTAAATTTTTCGTTTTTTTATTTTTTTGAAGGGTGAACATATGCCTAATATAAATAATCTAATGCTAGATTGAAGCAATTTTTGCTGTGTGATATGTTAATTTTATGGATGAAATTTAAATGCGATCCTTTAATTTTTTTTTATTTTTTTGTAATGCCACCTCTTTCATGTAACTATTTGGTAATATTTTCTTCTGCTACAAGTTTTAGAGGGAAAAGTTTTTTTTTTATTTTTCTGGATAACAGCATGAGAAAAGTTTAATGTTTCAAAAACAAAACTATTTGGGCATTCGCTCTAATCTAAGGAAGATGGAAACGTAGAATTTCAATACCTTTTCTTCTAATGAGTTGCCGTTCAGTTAGCTAAATAAATTTTTTTTATAAATATAATGATATTTCTATCTAAATGAAATTTTTTTTCTTAATTGTATTTAGTTGTTTCTTTAAGATTATTTAATATTTTATTAATTTTAATGTTTTAACTTTTTTAAAATCTTTGAATATTTTTTTACCCTTCAATCTCTATTAACATGTGCCAAAACCTACCCTTGGTTTAATAATAAGTGTTGATCATATTGATTTTGATGATCACAAACAATTAAGTATGATACTAATGATCTTATGGTTAAGTTAAATAAATTTCAGGTGAATTATCAAGATGATGTTACTCCAAATTGGATTACTCTACAAATCAAAAGAAAAAATATTACAAAGGTAAAATAAAGGTAATATGGTTGTATTTTTGCAAGTCTAAATGTTTTTAAAAGAGCAAATAAATTTTTCAAATAGATTTTTGCTTCAAAGGTATTATAAAATATTTATTTTATAAATGACTAAAACTATCTTTGCATCAACTCTTGTATTATTTCTTATAGCATGAAAAATATTTTCAAATGAGCCAATGAATTTGTATTCCAAATGTTTTTCTTTAAGCCCAAATGTTTTATCATGGTTCTTCAATATTGATCATTCATTTCTCAAATGACTAAATTTATATTTAATAATTTATCATGTAAAAATTATTTTTCAATGCAGTTAATGGCAATCCTGTAAATCATTGAAAGCTGTTAGTGGCATTTCTATAAATCCATTAAATGTTGCCTGCATTTCAAAATCGTGTGAATTTGAAAATAGCTAATGGACTTGATTTTCACCTAGCTACTTTTCCTACAAAGCTAACTAGTTTTGGCTTTCAGCTGGCTGTTTTTCCCTGCAAGCTAACTGATTTAGGCTTTCAGTTAGCTATTTTTCCCTGCACAAATGCTTGGCTGTTTGGTTTTTGAAAACAGTTAACTGGATTGTTGATCCAGCTAACTAACTTTCCCTCTTCTTCTAGCCATGTGCATGATTAAAATAGTTAACTGTCCAGCTAGCTGACGAGTTAGCTACTTTGTTCCTTGAGCATTTGCATGATGATATTAGCTAAATGGATTCTCAGTCCAGCTAGCTGGCTAGCTAGCTAGCTATCTCCTCCCTGGCCGAATTCATGATGAAAAGAGCTAACTGGGATGCTCTCTCAGCTAACTATCTTTTCTGCGAGCTAACTGAAGATGACCCTCAACTAGCTATCTTTCTCTACAAGTTAACTAAAGATAACCCTCAATTAGCTATCTTTCTCTATGACTTAACTGAAAGGCTGGTTGCTCTCTTGGCCGTGTGGATTTATGGAAGAGTTAACTGAAGCTAGTTTTCAGCTAACTACTTTTACCCTGATCTTTTCTAGCCGTGTGGAATTATTTGAATTAGCTAACTGGATTTCATCACCAGCTAGCTAATAGAGCTGAATTCTTTTCTAGCTGACTGAATTTTATTTTCAGTCATCTGAAAATGGCTCTTGGAAAGAAATCGATGCTCTCTCTCTCTCCTTTGCTTCAGCTGACTGTTCGGATGATTGAAAGTTTGGAAAGATCTTCAACGGCTATCTCTGGTTTCCATTCTTCCTCCCTCAAATGGATACCAGTGCATTCAATGCTCAAGGAAAATATTTACAACGGTTATATTTTCTTTCCGTTTTACTTTCCGTTTATTAGTTTCAGTCTAACGGATTATTTTGCAGATCAAATACTTTAAATAGTTGTGTAGAAGAAAAGAAGGAGAGGTGAACAGTAGAATGATTAATTGCATACATCCGAGATTGTTCAGTAAGAAAGAAAGGAAGCTCTGTTTTGAATACGTGAGTGCTCTTGAAGATCTTTAATTAATCATCTTTGTTGAATCATTAAAGCTTCCAAAAGGATTCAAAGCTTCAGCTACTTCCAAAGGAGACTTCATTTATTGCTGAAGATTATTTGAAGAAAGAAGCTCATTTGAGGAGTTGTCTTCACTCTTGTAAAGTATTCATTTCTGAATATCTGCTCATTATAGGAGCTTTGTCTTCTTAATATTTTCTGAACAATTTTGAATCTTGTAAAGGGTTGGGTATAACCCTTGGTAATTTGTTGTAAGGCTTCCTTGTGCCCGTAAACAAGAGGACTAGCTGAGAAGGCTAGGAGTTTGACTTCCTTGTGCGTGAAAAAGAGGACTAGCCGGGGAAGGTTAGGGGTTTAGCTTCCTTGTACCGTGAAAAAGAGAACTAGCGGGAAGGCTAGGGGTTGGCTTTCTTGTGTCGTGAAACAAAAGGACTAGCCGGGAAGGCTAGGGGTTTGGCTGCCTTATGCGATGTAACAAGAGGACTGTCGGGAAAGGCTAGGGGTTGTAATCGTTGGTAATACGATTGGAGTAAAATTTCCAAAAGATTTTTGAAAAGTGAACATAGTGCTGGGATTGGCACCGAACCACTATAAATCTTATAGTATTTGTGATTTTTTGCATAATTTCTATGATATTATTGTGTTTACATCACTACCGTTGCTAGTTAAATTTTGATTAGTGATAATACATATATGTGCAATTATTTTTAAAATACCCAATTTACCTCCCTCTTGGGTTGCTACATCTGGGCAACAATAAGAAATGGATTAGAGGGAGTGAAAATTTACTTTTGTAACTCACACCATCTTTTAAGGGTGTTTCGTATGGGAAGAATTTTTAGCTTTGCCAAGGTTGGTCTCAAGCCCGAATAAAGCAGTTATCATAAAACTTCAGATTTTATAAAACATGAGTATATTAAATCAAACTATGCGAAAGAAAAAGACGTCCTCGTTAACTAAGTATCGATTTAGTAATGAATAGAGAGTGTGAAGGAAGCAGATTCATGTAATCAACCCCATGTAATTGAGAAAAGGCTTAGATGAGTTGAGTTGGGTTGAGTAGCATGGAAAGAATTTTTTAAGGGCAGAAAGGGATTATCTACTTTTAAAAAATTAACCTCCTTACCAAACATCTTGAGATGAAAATTATAGGAGAAAGAGGAGCTCGAAAGCCGTCGATCCTCTTTTGGCAGATTGTTGCAACTTCATAATTTTGATATCTGTGTCCTTTTAGAAACCTAGTTGTCGGAGATGGCCTGGCCCGGTTTCAGAGATAGATAGTTCGTACTTGGTCCTCTTATGCGGTGAAGGCTGTGGGCTATCTAAAGGTATTTTAGCCATTTGGCATTCCTCTACTGTTAGGATTGATGCTTTTCATCAGTGTAACCAGCATATTGGCCTTGTTGTCTCTGAGGGGTCTTCGACCCTTGGCTTCTATCGGCTGTTTATGCCAGTATGATTTCTAGAAAAGACGGCTCTTATGGTCCGAACTTCTTTCCCTCCTTGCCTAGGGCCTCCCTTCCATTGTTGCTGGTGATTTCAATTGTATCACCAAGGCTAGTGAAAGGTGTGGGGTAGAAGGGTCACTGGCACAGCTAACATCATTGAATTTAGGTCTTTCATCAGTTTGGCTGGTCTATTGGATTTGGATTTTTGGGGCCCCAATTCACCTGTTGCAATAATCGTTAGGGTTCAGCTCGAGTTTGGGAGAGACTGACAGAGCTATGGCATCGGATCAATGGCTAAAATTTTCTTCTGCTACTGTTACTCATCTCCCGAGGATTGCTTCCGATCATTGCCCCATTCTAATATCTACGAAGGTTGATCATCATCAGCGGAGACAGTTCAGATTCGAGCAGTTTTGGACTTCATATTCGGCAGCCCGGTCTGGCATCTTCCTATCGGGGTAATGCTATCTATCGATTATCTCGTCGTCTTTTGCTGGTTAAACATAGGCTGGTCAGATGGAATAGAATGGAGGTTGGCGATATGGTTAGGCAGGTGGAACAGCTCGAAGCTGATATTAGTTCCCTGCATGCTAAGGAGGATCAGGAGGGTTTTCTTATGGACTCTGACCTTTCTTCTCTCCGGATCAAGCTAGCTCTGCACCACTCTCTCCTCACTCAGCAGAAAATCTATTGGAGGCAACGGTCCAGGATCCAGTGGATTCGTGAAGGGGATCATAATACCATATTTTTTTACCAGGCCACTCTGAAGCGGCCTTCTGCTAACAGATCCGTAGATTAGCTGATGAGGCGGGGCACTATCATGAGGACTTTCCCTCTATTCAGGACCAGCTCCTTCATTTCTTTCAGTTCAGATGGTCGGAGTCCTCTGGCAATGGTTCTCCGGTCTTCTAGGTCCCTGACTCTAGGAAGGTTTCTTCTCTGAAAATGAAATGCTTATCAGACTTATCACTGCTGACGAGATTCGCTTGGCTCTTTGGGAGCTTGGGCTAGATAAGGCCCCTGGGCTTGATGGGTTTCTGCCTTTTTCTTCCGTTATTACTGGGATATTGTTGGTTAGGAGGTGGCTCAGGCTATTCATCTTACCTTTCAAGCTAAGGTCATTCCTGTTGATTGGAATCGAACGCTTATTACTCTTGTGCCCAAATGTAATGATGCTTCCCTCCCTCAGCATTTTCGGCCTATCAGTCTTTGCACTACTTTGTATAAGGTATGTGCACGTTTGTTAGCTGGCTATCTTCGTAGTGATTCCCCGTCTTATATCAGCGAAACAGGGGGCGTTTATTATAGGGCATTGTATCTCGACAACGTCCTTATTGCTCAGGAGTTTATGTATGATCTCCAGAGCCCGGCCAGACATGTCTTATGGCTATTAAGCTGGATATGGAGAGAGCCTATGATAGACTTAGCTGGGTCTTCCTGCATCATTTCCTTCAGGAGTTTGGTTTTGTTAATCAATTTATTGAGTGGATTATGGCACGCATTCAGAGGCCTTCTTTCTCATTGATCGTTAATGGGAGCTTGACTGAATTTTTCCATTCTTCGGTGGGGTTGCGACAGGGCTGCCCTTTATCCCCTCTGCTATTTATTCTGGTGGCTGATGATCTTTCTCGAGCCTTCTATCAGGCTCAGACTGTAGTATAGCCCCTTTTATGGCTAGTCCCATGGGTCCTGCGGTCTCTCATCTTTTTTTCGCCGATGACTATATTTGCTGGGTCGGGCTTCTATTGCCAATGCATCTACCTTTGCAGCTATTATCCAGCGTTATTGTTAGGCTTCGGGTCAGAAGGTCAATGTTCTCAAGTCTTCTATCTGCTTCAGCCCGAAGACTACCAGAGCTATCAGGGAAGCTATATTCCAATCGCTGGGTATCTTGTCTCAGATGGACCGGTTATTGTACTTGGGGGTTCCCATGACCAGTAGACATCCCCGCTGTGCTGACTATTCTAATCTTGAGAGGCGGTCCATCAGCGTATTGAGGGTTGGCAGGTCATGGGTTTATCTATGATGGCTAGGGTCACTATTATCCGTTCGGTTCTCTCCTTCTTCCTCTGTATCTTCTTTCTAATGATGTCATTCGATCACTTGCCTTAGGAGGATCGAGAGATGCTTCAGGGACTTCCATGGGCCTCTATGCAGGATGGGCATATTCACCTTGTGTCGTGGGAGAGGGTTTGCATGCCGATCCAAGAGGATGGTCTTGGGATCCAGTCTCTATCGGTCAGAAGGGAGGCCCTATTGGCTAGGCACGCCTCGCGTTTCCTCCTGGAGCTGCAGTGCCTATGGAGCTCGTTTATGCATGCGAGATACGGTGATTGGACTTTCTCGATGCATATTCAGTCGTCTCGTCGGTATTCTTCCTTTTGGAAGGAGGTGTGTCGGTATGGTAGCTCCATTCTGAATAACACTTCATGGATGATTGGAGATGGTTCTTCCATTGATGTTATTCAGGACATCTGGATTTCTGACATCCCTCTCTCTCGTGGCCCTCCCTTTAGTATTGATGTCCTTAGCATATGAGAGTCAAGGATTTGATCTCTTCTGATCCCCCCTCCTGTATACCCCTGATGTCCCATCTCTTTGGAGAGGAGCTTTCTCGTTGGATTATTTCCATTCTGCTCATTCCAGGTATCTCTACAGATTTCAGACTATAGCAGAGATCTTATCTTTCTAGGGCCCCCACTAGGGATCTTATGAAGATTTTCTGGCCTCAGTCTCAGTGTTCGCTAGAAGCTGCGTGGATCTGGAAGCTGCATGGATCTGGAAGCTTCCCATCCTTCCCAGGTTTCAACTCTTTATTTGGAAGCTGCTGTGGGACTGCCTTCCTACTTGTGCCTTGCTTTTGAGGAGGGGTTGGCCTATCCAGCCGAGCTGTCCGTTGTGTGGTCTGGAGCCGGAGTCTACTGATCATGTCATCTTCTCTTGTCCTAGAGCGGGGCGGATCTGGCAGTCAGTAGGTTATTATTGTAGATTGGATCATATGGGCTCTCCGCGCTCCCCTTTCTTAGATGACCTCCGAAAGGCCTCTCAGTATAAGAGTGCTCTTTGGACTGCTGCGGCTTACCAGATCTGATTGTCCAAGAACCAGCTTATTTTTACTGATGACAGTATATCTTTCCACAAGATTATATGAAAAATCAAATCCCTGATGACATATTGTGCCCGTGGTTTTTATATTGATGGTTCTGACTCCTCTGGCCTCTGGGGTTCCCCTGCTGTTTTAGCAGCGAACCGCATACGGTTTTCATATCTTGGAAGCCTCCCTCCAGGGTTTGTTAAAATCAACTTTAACAGGAGTGTCCGTGAAAGATTAGCTGGTTCTGCCTTTGTCATCTGCGGGCCGGAGGGCGACCTATTGGCGGTAGGAGGATTTGCCAGTGTAGACTCCTTTGTCCCAATGATCGAGCTTTATGCTGCTTGGGTGGGCATATCCTATGCCGTTCGGATCCTTCATGCTTCTAACCTTATTATTGAGGGTGATTCTATGATTGTTATCCATTGGTTGCGGAAGGATAATGGCTCCCAAGTCCCTATTAATCCGCTCTTACATGATATATGGTCTATTTTGAGGGAGGTCCACGGAATCCAGATTCGTCATACCTATCGTGAAGCTAATTCGGCGGCCGACTGGATGACAGCGTCTGTGGCTCATCATTCAGGTTTTTGGAGTTGGAGGCATGGTGATCCCTGTCCCTTTGTTCTACAACAAATATTATATTCTGATCAATATGGGTTGACTCATACCCGCATTGTATGATCACCCGTTTGTACCAAAAAAAAAAAAATTTATAGGAGTAATTCCCTTTAACTCCATACTAAATGTATCCTAAGATTAATAATTTTATAAATTAAGATCTTTTACCTGTAAATATTAATGATAAGTATTAGGATAATAAGTGTTATTTAATTAATTATTGTATAATGGAAAAAAAAATTGAACACTATTCATTTTTCAGTCATTGACCTAAATTGAACCTAAATTTTCTATGATAGTGAAATTAACATTTGTTATAAAACTCATAGGTTTAAATTAAAATAATTAATTTTTATTGATCAAATAATCAATAGTATCGGATTTGGAGGGAAAAAAGTGGTGAAGAAAATTCAAAGCAGAATCATGGAGTCCTCTGAGTTTCAAGGCTTTGACATATAAAATTTTTCTATCGCTTTTTAAGAATTAATTATCAAATATAAAAATAAAAATACAATAGACATTGGTCTCCTAGACATTTGACCTTTGGAATTGTTAAATTTGGAATTGTTTTATTAATGAGAACCAAAGGTGGGCATGACCGTAGGTGGATTGGGTTTAACAATTGAAGAAAGAAGAAAGAAGAAAGAAGAAAGATTTAGTTTGGATCTCAGACAAAGATGTTCCTCGTCACCATGGTACACATCCCTAATCCATAGAGTTTATAACTACAGTTTATGATCAATAAGATTTTCTTTCATTTTCTGCATTCTTGTAATTAAGCACTTTTTGGGACAAGCCCAAAGGAAATGCTGCATAATGATTTATGATGTGGCTGATGAGACCACGTATAAATTAATGGTTAAAATTACCTAACGGCAAGAATCGTTTGAATACAAAGCGGCCTAGAGGCGGCCCCGGCTCCTAGACGGCCTCAGTTCATAAAGCGGTCCAAAGGCGGCTCCACCTCATAGGCGGCTCCTAAGCGGCTCCAGCTTCTAAGCAGCCTCAGTTCACAAAGTAGTTCAGAGGCGGTCCCAGCTCATAGATGGCTCCTAGGCGGCCTCGGCTCCTAGACGGCTCCAGTTCACAAAACGGCCCTAAGACGGCCCCAGCTCATAGGTGGCTCCTAGACGACCTCAGTTCATAAAGCGGTCCGAAGGCGGTTCCAGTTCATAGGCAGCTCCTAAGTGGCCGGCCCCAGTTTACAAAGCAAACCAGAGGCGGCCCCACCTCATAGGCGGCTCCTAGGCGGCCTCGGCTCCTAGAGAGCCCCAGTTCATAAAGCGAGCCAAAGGCAGCCCCAGTTCATAGGCGGCCTCATCCCCCTTTCATCTCTGAACTTAACTATTGGCTTCCCAAACAAGCCTTCGCTTCTGACAAGGACAGGCTCACTAGTCATCTTTGATTCATATATGTCTAATAAGACAAACTCTGTTGATTCTGGTATAAGCCTAAAAAGTCATAATCCATCATGAAGCTTTAATTGCCTGGATCAGACAAACTCAAAAAGTCATCATTCATTATGAAGTTTTAATGACTCTGACCAGATAAGCCTCAAAAGGTGATTATCTGCCATAAAGTATCACTCACCTAGTTCAGATGGGATAAATCCAACCCCACTAGTTCTGACATTTTATTGGCAAAAATCATGGCTCATCATGAGATTCCAATCTTATCCGGCAAGCCATGCAGATCTAAAGCAGCAACAAAATAGATATGAGGGATCCGTATGAACACTGAAGCAAACACTTAGGAAATTTTATCATCTTCTTCCTAACTCTCGTTTAAGCTTTTTCAATCCTAACTCTCGTTTAAGCTTTTTCAAGCTCACAGTTGTGATTCTGATTATTAACTTGAGCGTCAAAGGGTTTCCGTTGGAATATCTGGTCCCCGAGACTTTTTGCAGATCTCAGAGTTGAGGCGAAGCTTCCTCGTTAAAATCATTGTCTGTTTACTGATGCTCAAAGATGTCAGCTCAAGATGATCAAGCATCATCAATTTATATTTTTTGAATGTATTTCATCATCTTTCTCATCATGTAAAAGAAGGATAAGTTTTCATTATTCCATTCTATCTTCTTTTAGGATGCACGAAGAAGCATCTTGGTTGTATAACAAATAGATATTCTTTACTTTTGTATAGTAGATCTTAGAGAGAAAGGCCCAAGGATGGCAATTTCATTGATCATGTATATCGAATAGGCATTGAAGGTCTTGTTCTTGGACTTTTGAACCTTGAGAACGAAGCTATTGGCGTCGGTCTTGGATTCAGTGGTTAAAGGAAGGTGATCGTAACACCAGGTTCTTTCATCAGGCCACTGTTGCTAGGCGTGCGGCCAATCGGATCAGGCGTATTAGTGATGCAGAGGGTACTATTCTTGAGGATGAGGGGGCTATTCGTGAGCAGGTTTTTCATTTCTTTCAGGCCTGCTAGTCGGAGGTCTCTGGCTCTGACTCTCCCATTATCACTGGTACTAGGGATGTTAGAGTTTCAGATAGTGATACTGCTCTTTTGATTCGGGAGGTCCTGGCGGAGGAGATTCGTCTGTTTGGGCTCTGGGTCCTGATAAAGCTTCGGGCCCATATGGCTTTCTGCCTTTTTTCTTCCGTTTCTACTGGGATATTGTTGGGTAGGATGTTATCTCGGCTATTCAGTCTGTTTTCTCTACCAAACGTATTCCTCCTGACTAGCAGAGGACATTTCTTGTCCTGGTTCCTAAAAGAGTGAATGCTCTGCTTCCTCAGCATTATAGGCCGATTAGTTTATGCACCACTCTTTACAAAGTCTACGCTCATATTCTTGTTACTCGATTGCAGGGGGTGATCCCCAGGCTGATCTCTCTGGAGCAAGGTGCTTTTATCTGTGGTCGCAATATTTCAAATAATGCTCTTATTATCCAGGAGTTTATGCATGACCTCCAGCGCACCTCTTGTCGTCAGTCTCTCATGGACGTCTAGCTAGATATGGAGAGAGCTTATGATAGGATGAGTTGATATTTCTGCGACAGACACTATAAGCGTTTGGTTTTGATGATCATTTCATTGAGTGGATTATGGCTTGTGTCCAAGGGCCCACTTTTCTATTATTATTAATGGCAGTCTGACTGAGTTTTTTCCTCTGCTGTTGGACTCCATCAGGGATGTCCTCTCTCTCCATTTCTATTTGTTTTGTGTGTTGATGATCTATCTCGTGCTCTTAATCAGGCGGTTGGAGCATCTCTATTACAGCCTTATATGCTGGGCCTCATTGACCTCCTCTAACCCACCTTCTCTTTGCTGATGACTGCATCCTGCTTAGCCCAGCTTTTGTTCAGAATGCAGCCACTTGTTCTGCTATCATTCAGGCTTATTGCCGGGCATCGGGGCAACAGGTCAATTTGCAAAAATCTATTCTCTATTTCAGTCCCTCGATCTCTCCCCGCTGTCGTGCCGCTATTTCCCAGTTGTTAGGTATTTCGACTGTCTCAAATCGTCTGACCTACCTCGGAACCCCTCTTTCGGGACGGCAGCCCATGCAGCAGGACTTTGGGGACCTTGATCATCAGATTTCTGCTCGGTTGGACCATTGGTAGGTTTCGGGTCTTTCTATGTATGGCGTATCACTTTGATCCGTGATATTCTCACATCGCTTCCTATCTATCTATTATCCAATGCTTTGATCCCGACTATCTGCCTTTGCCGGATTGAGAGGCATATTCGGGATTTGCTGTGGGCATCTATGTAGGGGGGTCATGGTATCCACCTATTGGCCTGGGATATAGTCTGTTTGCCTATAAGTGAGGGTGGGCTGGGGATTCAATCCCTGGTGCTCCGTCATGAGGCTATCATTGCAAGGCATGCTTCCAGATTCATGTTGGACCCTCACTGTTTTTGGAGTACAGTCATGCGTGGTAGATACGGTGGTTGGACTTCGGGTTCAGAAGTTAGTATCCCTCGTGGATGTTCCTGTTTATGGCGTGCGATCTGTCGGGCCGCCCCTACAGTCATGACTGATATTCATTGGATGATTGGGGATGGAATTTCAGTTGATGTCGTTCAGGACTCTTGGATAGCTGATCTTCTCTTATCTCGCTGGCCGACTTTTATCAGCTCTGATGTAGATCCCACACTACATGTTTCTTCTCTGATTAGCCAGGAGAGTGCTGGTTGGAATACTCCTATGGTGTTTCGTTTATTTGGGGCTGAGCTTGCTCATCGGATTCTGTCCATGCCTTTTCCTCTTTCTGCAGGGCCGGATCTTAGACTGTGGCGTCGATCCTGTCTTCCTTGTGCTCCTGCTAGGGATTTGGTGGCCCGTTTCCATTCTTCGACTTCAGGTCTTAGAGATGTTGCTTGGATATGGAGGTTGCCTGTTCACCCTAAGATTCAGCTCTTCTTGTGAAAGATTAAGTGGGATCGCTTACCTACCTGTTCTTTTTTGGCTGGTCGTGGTCTCTCGATATTGCCTCTCTGTTCGATTTATGGGATGCAGGATGAATCTGTTGATCATGTTCTATTCTTATGTTCTTGTGCATCTCAGATATGGTAGCTGATCCATTTTACCCCATGGTTGTTGAAGGATGGACCAATTCGGCTCTCCTTTCTGTATGCTATTCGATCGCTCTCTCAGTATGGTTCCTGTTCTCAGGGTGTTTTATCTGCCTATATGGCTTATCATATTTGGCTAACAAGGAATAAGATTATTTTTGCTGAGGAGACAGCCTCACCCCAAGCGATTATCCGCCGTGCTCTCTCTCATGCCAAGGAGTACACTCGTTGTTATTTTGGTGTTCATATTGACGGGCCTGGCCACTGGGACTCCCCTGCTGCTTTGGCAGCGAACCAGTCTACAGTTTTCATCTCTTGGGCGTCCCCACCTCCGGGTTACATCAAAGTGAACTTTGACGGCTGTCTCTGATCGTACTGCTGGTTTGGGGTTTGTCATCCGTAGGTCGGAGGGTCAGTTACTTGCAGCTGGCGGTCATAGCTCTATTGACATTTCGGTACCTATGACTGAGCTACAGGCTGCATGGGCTGGTATCACACATACTGTTCGACATTTGGGCTATCATCGGTTGATTACAGAGGGTGACTCTCTTATGATTATCAGATGGATGAGGTGGGATGGGGATTCTTATTCTTGCCTAAATCCTCTGATTAGAGACATTTTAGTCACTCTGTAGTCTACTAGTGCCTTTGAGATTCAGCATATATATCGGGAAGCTAATGCTGCGGCTGATTATGTTGCTTCTGCTGTTGCCCGCAATCCTGACCGGTGGATTTGGCATTTCGATGTCCCTTATCATGTTATTTTGCAGCAAATTTTATACTCTGATCTTTCAGGCTTGACTCGCGCCAGAGTGGTGTGATTGCCCGTTTGTAAAAAAAAAAAAAAAAGCTATTTCACGATGGATCCCTATTTCAATTGTTTCTAGGATTATTTTGGACTCACTTATTGGATTTTTTGATGGAGGACGGAACTTTTTATGCCATGTATGTTGTGAGAGGGCATATGTGGCACATTTTTAGGATTTTTCCCCCCCTTTTTCGAGGATTTATGGAAATAGAATTCAATGGCCAATGGACAACCATTGCACTTGCACGTGCAAAACCATGGTGGCGCATTTGATTTATAAGAACTTTGCTAAGTATGGTATGTGTTATAGTATTCTCATTATCCATCAGTCAAACACTTGGCATGATGTGCATGACATGCAGCCTGTGTTGCTTTGGTTCATTAGTTGGTGTCTCACATGACATATATTGTATAAAACTAATAATGATGGTATACTCGTTGTCTTAAACTCTATCTCGACTTTAAATTGAGCTTCATGATTTTTAATTTTTAATTTACTTTTATTGATATTCAAGCTATAAAATAGAATTTTATAGTTTAGTCATCCATCATGCCAGTTTACTCACATGCTTATAAGAGCATACTATTCTATATTTCAATATTTTTTGTGTTTGCATAATTATATAACCAACCATCAATCTTTTTTTTTAAAAAAAAAGAATGGGCCAATCAACCAATCAGATGACGAATTTAATTCAATTGATAGGAGCATCATCTATACTAAGAGGCATATTTTATATGCACGTTGTCCGATATATAAAATGTAGAGTTTTGTTTACAAGATATTTCATTTCCTAAGGCATCCCTAATCTCGTTAAGAAGTTTCAATGCTTTGAGGAGCATTTCGTTGGCCTTTTGTCTCAAATTTTGGCATATGAAAAATATCCGGAATCCCTTCTTAACAAGGGAAAAGCATCCTCTCAAGGGCCACCAATGATATCTATATACAAGTATAGACAAACGGTATTAAAGATTATGACCTTGTGATAATGCTAGACAAAATGGCCATGACGAACTCCCCCATTTGATAACATCAATGCTCCCGTTGATGATTCTTCCTCATTAAGCGATGTTGACGAAATGGATGCAACAAGGAATGTGTCAAATAGTCCAACCCATTCTTTGATCTCCTTGAAGAGATGATTAAACCATAAAATGATGGATAAGTTCGAGTTCTTTTCATTTGGACAAAAGATATGAAGTACATGGTGAAGTGAAAGATGCTTCCCTTCTCCATATATATTTTATTTTTTGGTTCTTATTTGCAATATTATATGTATGTGTGCCGCCGGGATCTGTCCTCCGATTCGGGCGCGATCGGCCTCCTGATCTAAGCTTCCTCTTGGGCGGATGATGCAGGGCGATATTCAAAATGCCTGCAACTCAAGAACGATCTAATCTGCGAGAAAGAATTCGTCCAGGTTTGGTTCGAATCTTGACAAGAAAAGGAGAAAATTTTAAATTTTGATCACTCACAATCCGAAATTTAAAGGAAGAGCAATTGAATTTTCAATTCAATTATTTTGAATCAGAAAAAAAAAAAGAAAACATTCATCTCCATTCAAGAGAAAAAAAAAAGAAATCTGAAATAGCATCTTTCTTCTCTGCCTTTGACGGCCGCCCAAAACCAACCTAAATAAAAGAGATAAAACCCTAACATCATAAGTTTAGAAAAATTACAACTATACCATTAAAAATGAAAACAGGCCCAAAACTCTTATCAGACGAGCCCGGATGGCCAAAATCCACAGCAGCTCATCGCCAAAGGCGATGACTTTGAATCAGCAGTCCGTTTCCATGTGACCAGCCAAGTTTGGGCCCAATCTGACACAGTAGCTGATCGGATTCAATTGACCCAAAGTGTCAAAACGAAGTCGGGTCAATTCCATACACTCGGCCCAAACATGGAATTTCAAGCCCGTTTATTCTGCAACCTCTTGGACCTTCGTAGACTACCTGGCGTGGCCTGCTGACTCTGGGCTGCTGGTACAGGAACATCCAAGGACTGGTTCGACTGACCCGAACTCTGGTCCGAACTGATGTCCTCATTAGCGGACCTGCACAGAAGTCCTCACGCGAGAGGCGTTGGGGGTGGCCCTCTGCGGAAGACCCTCCGACGCTTAAATCAGTGGGGATCGGCGATCAACAGAAATAAGAAGAAGGATCTCTCTGGGAGTCCCTCCAGGGATGGCCAATCAGGAGCTCTAGGGGAACGCCGAAGAGCAGTGAAGGAGCCAGAGAGTGAGTGAGAGTGAGAGTGAGCCAGTAAGCCAGGGGCTGTCAGCGCATACCTGAGAGAATCTGGGAGTGTCATATTTAGGCAATTACTTGGATCTTGAGCGCCTTCTGGAAGGTTCGAAGGTTGTTAGGATACGGGGATGATTCGAATCAAGCTGTTACAAGGCTGATGGGGTCCGTATCTTGTTCGTTGAAGGATCGACGACTGGGAGGGCCCTCTGATGGCTTGAGATATGATGAGTGCGTAGGTCCTAGGCCGTTACTGTAGATCCTAGGCCACTCCTCGATACACCATCTTCTCAATCCGGCTATACCTCGTCTTCACGTCACGGAGCAGCTTGCTGACATAATAAATCGGCTTATGGACCTTGTCTTCTTTTCTGACCAGCACCGAGCAAACGGCACCCTCCGAAACAGCCAGATACAGGAATAATGTCTCCCCAGGATTTGGACTGCTGAGGAGTGGGGGAGAGCCGAGGTACTTCTTGAGATCTTCGAATGATTTTTGACACTCGGAGGTCCACCAGAAATTCTTAGCCGACCGGAGAGTTTTGAAGAAGGGGAGGCATCTTTCGGCAGAGCGCGCCACGAAGCGGTTAAGGGCCGCTATCCTCCCGGTTAGGCGCTGGACTTCTTTAATAGACGCCGGGGGCGCCATCTGCTAGAGAGCTTGGATCTTCTGGGGTTAGCTTCGATACCTCGCTGGAAGACCATGAAGCCGAGGAACTTTTCGGAGTTAACGCCGAAGGCACACTTAGTCGGGTTAAGCTTCATCTGATATTTGCGGAGTGTCGCAAAGCTCTTCGAAAGATCCTTGACGTGCTGTGATGCTTCTTTGCTTTTGACCAGCATGTCGTCGACGTATACCTCTATATTCCGGCCGATTTGTTCCTTAAATACTTTGTTGACCAGCCTATGGTAGGTGGCACCTGCATTTTTAAGACCGAAAGGCATAACTCGGAAACAATAAGTACCTCGGTCGGTTATGAAAGCGGTCTTTTCCTCATCTTCGAGGGCCATCCGGATCTAGTTGTAGCCGGAGTAGGCGTCCATGAATGTCAACATTTGGTGACTCGAGGTGGCATCCACAAGTTGATCAATTTAGGAGAGAGGGAAGCTGTCCTTCGGGCATGCTTTATTGAGGTCGGTGAAGTCGATGCAGATCCGCCACTTGCCGCTCGACTTCTTTACCATGATGACATTCGACAGCCAGCTTAGGTAGTTCACCTCCCGAATGAAGTTCGCCTTGATGAGCTTATCAACCTCCTCCTCAATAGCTCTCTGCCGCTCTGGAGCGAAACTCCTCTTCTTTTGCTTGACGGGCCGGCACATGTCGTCCGCATTAAGGTGGTGGGCAAGAACTTCGGGGCTGATCCCAGCATGTCGGAGGCGGACCAAGCGAATACATCGGTGTTGCTTCGGAGGAAGTCGATCAGCTCTTGCCGGGATTCGCCTTTCAGCAGCGACCCGATCTTTATGGTTCGGTTGGGACGAGCCTCGTCCAGTGGCACTTCCTCCAGTTCTTCGGCTGGTTCCCCTCGTTGCTCGGCGAACTCCTCCCGAGCGTCCAGCCCATCAACTTCAGGCATTCTAGATTGAAGGCTGGTGACAAAACACTGCCGAGCCATAGTTTGGTTCCCCCGAACGACACCAATTCCTCACCCGGTGGGGAATTTCATAGTAGGTGTGGGATGGAGACAACGACTTTGAGAGACATCAGACCAGGTCTTCCAAATATCGCATTGTAGGGCGACCTGAGCTTGGTCACCAGGAAGTCCGTGTGAACAGTGGCCACAAGGGGCCAGGTTCCTGCCCGAACCGTTAAGGTTACGACTCCCTCCGGGACAATGACGTCGCCTGTGAACCCCATTAGGGTGGAGTCCATGGCTCAGAGGTTTTCCATGAGCAATCTCATCTTGACAAACACATCGAGGTACAAAACATTCATGGAACTTCCACTATCAACGAGGATCCGGCTTACATCATAGTCATTTAAATTGAGGGATACAACCAGTGCGTCGTCGTGTGGGAACTGTATCCCTTGGAGATCGTCGTCGAAGAAGGAGAGCTCGCCCGTTCGCGCTTTCTTTGGCGCCGAGCCTTCATCATAATCTCTAGAGCTTGAGCCACCGGCTTCCTCAATCATGTTGATGTGGCCGATTACAGGCGGATTTGGAGGAGGAGGAGGAGGCTGCTGAAGCTCGGGCTGACGATCACCCCTTTGTCCTGGCTTGGGTGCCCTCCTGAACTGGTTCAGTCGGCCCCGCTGAATTAGCCTCTCAATCTCATTCTTCAACTGCCAACATTCCTCGGTGTCGTGGCCATGCTCTCTGTGATAGTGGCAGTATTTGGTGGGGTCCCTCCGAGTTGGGTTCCCTCAGAGAGGAGCTGATCGGGGGAGCTGGCGCTCTATCTCCATGAGAATTTGTGCCCTGGGTGCAGTGAGCGGAGTGTACCGGTCGAATTGCCTGGGCGGGCTCCGGGAGCGATTTCTCGACGGCGGCGGGGGAGCCCTTTGGCGACGAGGCGGGCTTGGCTGACAGACGGGTCGGTGCCTATCGGAACCTTTAGGTTCTTTCTTCTTCGCCAGCTCGGTACGGGCAGCTCTTCGCGATTCTTCGACCATGGCGTATTTATCATCCAGGGCCATCATATCGGAGAGGTTCGGGGGGTAGCTAACCTCCATCGCCAGGTAGAAGTCGCTCTCCTTCAAGACTCTCCCTGCCATGGCGGACATAGCCACCTCATGATTAAGGTGGTCCACCTCCAGCATGGCCTTGTTGAAACGGCCAAGGTAATTTCTCAAGGACTCCCCCTCTCTCTGCTTAACTTTGAAGAGGGAGTCGGATCTCCGTCGGTGACGGCGGCTACTAACGAACTGGCCAATAAAAAGGCAGCTCAGCTCGTTGAATGAATCAACGGAACCTGGTTTCAAGGCGTTGAACCAGGTTTGGGCAGATCCTCTGAGGGTGGAAGGGAAGGCGCGGCAGTGGATCACGTCTGATGCTCCGTGTAACATCATTATTGATCGGAAGCTACTGAGATGATCATCCGGATTGGAAGAGCCGTGGTAGGGCTCGATGGCGGGTAGCTTAACATGGGAGGGAATCACTTCCTCCATGATCCCTTTGGAGAAAGGGATGCCGTGTTCTGCCTTGGGCTGAGGCGGATGGGCCTGCTTGGCGGCATCCAGCTCCTGATGCATCTCCCAGAGCTATCGGCGGATCTTTTCTTCAGACGTAAGAGGAGGAGCCGGGTGAGGAGAGTGCGGGGATGGCGTCGAATCGTGGCAGGAGAACACCGGAGAGAGGGACAGGGCTCACCGAGATCTGGGAGGGTCCCTGTTGTAGCCGCCTCGTGGGATCGGTTTGTCCCCCTTGGGACGGTGTGGGGGGTCCGCGGCTCCATGCGGACCAGAAGAGGAGGTGGCCGGAGAGAAAGGGGCAGCGGCCTCCTCAGGAAGGCGTGGAGCAGGGGCGGTTGCGAGGCGCTCCTGAACCAGATGGGTCAGGGCTTGAACCTATTGGACCAGCGTGGCGAACTGATCCTGGGTCACCGGAATGGCTGGTAGTGACAGGGTCTCAACTGGCGGTGGCTGCGGCACCGCGTTGCTTGTCAGATCAGGTCTTTGAGAGACGACCTAGTCCTGGGCTTTAGAGGTTGCACTTTTTCGATTAGCCATTGGAGCGGTTCTACTCCAGATCGAGATCCTTATCTCCTTTTTTCAAGTTTTAATAGGACTTGAGGCCCTTCCTCTAGCGCCAATCTGTTGCCGCCAGAATCTGTCCTCCGACTCGGGGGCGATCAGCCTCCTGATCTGGGCTTCCTCCTGGGCGGACCTGCACAGAAGTCCTCATGCGAGAGGCATTGGGGGTGGCCCTCCGCGGAAGACCCTCCGATGCTCAAATCATTGGGGATCGGCGATCAACAGAAATGAGGAGAAGGATCTCTCTGGGGAGTCCCTCCAGGGGTGGCCAATCGGGAGCTCTAGGGGAGCGCCGACGAGCAGTGAAGGAGCCAGAGAGTGAGTGAGAGTGAGAGTGAGAGTGAGAGTGAGCCAGTAAGCCAGGGGCTGTCAGCGCATACCTGAGAGAATCTGGGAGTGTCATATTTATAGGCAATTACCTGGATCTTGAGCGCCTTCTGGAAGGTTCAAAGGTTGTTAGGATACGGGGATGATTCGAATCAAGCTTTTACAAGGCCGGTGGGGTCCGTATCTTGTTCGTTGAAGGATCAACGGCTGGGAGGGCCCTCTGATGGCTTGAGATCTGATGAGTGCGTAGGTCCTAGGCCGTTACTATAGATCCTAGGCTACTCCTCGATATGATCCTTTGTTTGGGATTCCGTTACATAGGCCTGGGCTCTCCCACGTTAGGTTCCACGGAGGTGTGCGTCGAGCCATGGATTGCTCGGGGGTTACTCGGAGAAACGGGCTATGGGTAGCTCGGGGGGAACCGAGCTATGAAAGTTTGGGGAAGCCGAGCTATAGATAGCTCGGGGAAACCAAGCTATGGGAAGCTCGTGAAAGCCGAGCTATGGGTAGCTCGGGGGAGCCGAGCTATGGGAAGCTCGTGGAAGCTGAGCTATAGGTAGCTCGGGGGAAGCCGAGCTATGGGAGGCTCGTGGAAGCCGAGCTATGGGAAGCCCGTGAAGCCGAGCTATGGGTAGCTCGGGGGAGCCGAGCTATGGAAAGCTCGGGGGAAGCCAAGCTTCGGGAAGCTCGGGGGAAGCCGAGCTATGGGAAGCTCGGGGAGGCCGAGCTATAGGTAGCTCGGGGGAGGCCGAGCTATGGGAAGCTCGTAGGAGCCGAGCTATAGGTAGCTCGGGGGAGCCGAGCTATAGGAAGCTCGGGGAAAGCCGAGCTATGGAAAGCTCGGGGAAGAGCCGAACTATGGGTTGCTCGACCCGTTGGATCATATTAGTTAGCTCATTCCTTATGGGCGTAACGCGGGGATGGGGCTGATCCTAGTCCCTTCGCACGGCTATCAACGCAATAGCGATTTTACCCCTCAACAGTATGCAATATGAATTATTATAAAAATGATTTGTATTATGTTTATATCCATTAATTCATATATATATATATATATATATATAAAGAGAGGGAGAGAAAATGAATAGACTTAGTTATATTTGAATATAGTCAAATTTAGAGCTAATCATCTTTTTTTCATTTTTAGATTCATATTTTTAATAAATTTTAAAATAAAAAATTTAAAAAATAAGGCATCTTTAGAATTTATGTAGATTTAAGAATGAAAAAAATAGATATTATTTAGCTATATTTTAATGTAACAAAATCCAAATTAATATATGTATAGAGATAAAACTCTCTTAATTTACCATACAAGCATGGTGTGGAGGAGGGATGCAACAATTAAAATTTTTCCTTTTCAACCCTAAAATAAAATGAAACTTTTTTTGATTCGATTAAAATTTTTATAGGATGAGAGAGAAAAGAATCCATCCATTTAACCAAATAACCATATTTCTCCATTTATCTCTCTCTCTTCAAAATTTATACTACAACTCAATACAATTAAAAAGAATATGGATCACTTTGTTTCACTTGATTGAAAAAGTGGCAGTTGCTGGTGCTAATCTTGGAAGAGCATGGTGGACCATTTGAACCCTTGCAACCTCTATCACATACCTTATTTGAAAAAATCTCACCATTCTCAAATATGATTTACTTATGCAATTGATGATGCATTACATAATCAAATAATCCAATGTTATTAGGAGATGCAAGCTTATCAAATATAGAGTCTGGATGATATCATTCCTTCCCCTCTTATGGGCGTTTGGTCTAAAAGTGGGGATAAGCACAAGATAAAATTATAAAAGTGAATCCATCTTATTTTTATATTAAAAAAATCACTTTGTCTTCATTCAACTGGATGAGATACATTGAATAGAACACAAAATACAACCATAGCGCCTGACACGTACCGTCCCCTTCCCGGATATATTGGGAGGTATCGATCCCGGTGCTTGGTAGGAGAAGAGCGATGGCGGTGGGGCTGGAGGAACTGGAGGGTTTGATCCTGGAGACGATCCTCTCCAGGCTCGACGCAGTGGCCGCCACCACCGTCGCGTGCGTTTCCACCAGGCTGAGGACCTCCGCCTCCGACGACGCCCTCTGGCGCCGCTTCTGCGCCCGCGATCTCGACCTCGATGACCCCCTCGACCCCGACGGCAACCCTTGCTCTTCCTTCAAGGTATCTCCTCCTTCTTCGCTTCTTTTCGATCTCATTTTCGACGGATTCCTCGATAGGCTTCTTGATTGCGTTGTCGATCGCTCCTGATGTCTCTTTTTTAAGTAGCTGATGAAGGGACGGCGTGGGACGTGTTGTTACGATCCGTGGGAGGGGTTTCTGGAGGGGGAATTAGCGACTTGGGGTGTGGATTTAAGAGAGATGGGATTCTTCTTTTTATTCGTGAGAAATTTGTGTTTTTGAAGTTAAAACTTGGTTGAAAAGGAAAAAAAAAAAGGATTTTAATTTTTTTGACAGAGAATTCGGAAATTGGGATCAAAGGACGAGAAAGGGGAAAATGTTAGATAATGTGAAAACTCATTTTATTTACTTGTTTATTTGGAATTGAATGATGCATAAAGAGATAAATATTCCAAAGGGCAAGAATTACCTGTTGGTGCTTTCAGTGGTTACTCCAATTTTTTTGATTTGTTTGTGGAGGAAGGAAAATTGGATCCGGTTTAAGTTGCTGGAAGTGAGTCATTAAACTTCTTGATTTCGTAATAAAGTTTTGAAATTTATGTGAGTTGCTTGGCTTTTCTCAACTTTTCTCAAGCTATAGCCATCCTTAACCTAATCAAAGATCCTCTCCAAAGAACCCCTCTTTAATCACACTTTTTTAGTTGTGGTGAAAGATGTATGAAGAGTTTTGCGATGTCCTTAGTGGCCAGAAAGAAATGATGGTTCCTGAGTGTTACAAATGTCTTATATCTTAGAGAAATGATGCAGGCGTGCTGCATGTTGTCATGATGCAAGGCAGGCAACAATGACCTGTACAACATTAACCATCCATAACCAGGTCAGCCCATTCGATTGCTACTGAGTTGATTATGATTCTTGGAACTTTTGATGCTTTGCCGGCGTCTTGTTTGCCTGGGGACATGTGGCTTGAGTAGGACTTCTGAGGAGATAATGTAAACAAACTCAGGTTTCAGTGAATGCTATAAAGGCCATGTCTTGTGCCTCGCTTTTCTTTATTTCATTTGCAATGCTGCGTATAACTTTCTTAGTTGCTTCATCTTCCAACCATATGCAAATATCTGATAATTATATATGGAAAACCCTTTTTGCAGGAGGCATATAAGATTTGGTTCCTATCATTTGATAGGGGCACCTTGCCTCTAGTAAAGAGAGCCAAACAATGTTGGGATTCGATCAAGAGTTGGATGGCTGTAAATTATCCAGAAGCCAATGATACGTTGAGGAAAGGTGCATCTGAAGCTGAAATAAATGGGCAGAGGAATCACTAGGTGTAAAGTTACCTGTCCCAACAAAGGTTCTTTTTCGTTTTTGTGATGGTCAGCAGACAATGTCTGAAGCTCCGTCTGAGGGAAAACGTCAGGCCTCTTTGGGGATTATAGGAGGCTATGAATATTATGACCGTTACGTGAATGTCCATTTGCTACCTCTAAAGCAGATTGTTGCATATACTAAAATATTGTCCAAAAGACTAGGTTTTCCAACCAGGTCCAAATATATCGTTGTGGCAGCTTCACTCTACTCAACAAAGTTTTTTTTCCTTAACTGTGATGATGGCCAACTTTATGTTGGCACTAATAATCTGATGACCGATGGAGAAATGCTGCCATGCGTACCTCAAGAATTGATAAAGCCCATGCTTAATGCTAGTACTTGTATGCCACAAGATGCATTGTTGTTGTGGTTAGAAGAGCATTCCAGGCGCCTGCATAGTGGTGTGATTCGTATTCGTGAATCAAGCAGATTTCGAAGTATCAGCTTATATCCTGAGCTACCTCCTTTATGCTCTGTTGCTGTGACTAATGGAGTTAAGTATGAAATCTCAATTATTTCATCTTGGTCTATTTCTGACTTTTATGGCAATATTCTCAGAACATCCTTGATTACGTACGATATCTTAACCTAATATTTGCATGCAATATATTAGTTACAGTGGCATTTACTTAGACGATATGCATGTCTATAAGGTCTGTTTCAGTTTTTTGGCTTTTCAAGTCATTGGCTGTCCGCTTGCTGCATTGTAATTTTGCTATTCCTAACTCAACCCTGCTTCCTAGATCCAAATGTGGCATAAAAAAGAAAAAAAAGAAAAGAAAAGATGGCTACTGACTTTTAGGTGCAGTACAGAGTACTGTCGAGGAATGCGGAACTGGAAAGTTATGATGTGGTCAGCAAAGTGACACAGAGTGATTTTCTTGTTTCCCAGTACCAACCACATGCCTAGCACGAGCACTGGCTCGGCATGGACCTGCACCTAAGATCACATTATGTCATGAAAAGTTGGAGAAGTTAAAAAATGCTTCTCTGATAGCTATCTTTATTTAGATTCTCTTGGATGGGAAACCTCTAAATCCTTTATTGTTTGTTTAATCCATTACATTTAAGTTGTCTCTTCTATGGAACTGTGTTCTTCTTAATCCTCAAACAGTCAAACCTTCATCTTTTATACTACATGGTTTTTTGCCTGATGTCTGAAGGTGCGTGCCTCTGCTGTGTTTGTGCCGGAAGAATCTGTCCTTGATAGAGGGAGGGAAACGTATTTTTATTCTTATTCAATTCGCATGTCTCTCCTTCCCGAGGGATGCATGCTGGATGGCATGCACTTCTCCTCATGCCAGCTCGATTCTAGGCATTGGTTTTTCCATTGCAATGGCGGTGCTCTACCTGAGGTGCATGGTGAAGCTGTAATAGGAAAGGTAGGATTTGCTTTGTTTTAGATGTCTTCTATGGCATAGCACATAATTTGACGGCATTTCAGATTGCATACCTTCAGTTTTTGTTGTGAGAACAATCAAAGAACCAATTACTGTTCATTTTCACTCTCTATGGCTGCAGTTTCCGCTCCTGCTCCCAGGCAAGGAAGAATTTGTCTATGAAAGTTGTGTACCAATGCCAGGGGCTCCTGGATCTGTTGAGGGCTCTTTCACATTTGTTCCTGGCAGGTACTCAAATAAGCACATTACTTGTGTTACCCCCCCAACAAAAAAAAGACAGAATAAACATAAAGCTACAGATCCATGTCATGTAAAAAGGCTCCTAAGACTAGTACAATGAGCATGCCAGTATTTATTATTGTTATTATTTTTCTAATTGTAGATTTAAAGACTCCTAAGACTAGTACCTTGTTCTGCCAACAATACCTTGTCTCTGATTATTATGTATTCCTTTAATTTTAGGTTGAGTAAACATGAAGGAAAGCAGTTTGATGCAAAGGTGGCCCCTTTCATTCTTGAAGAACCAGTGTACATCTTCTAATCAGTGAATGCAGGGTGTATAATAGCTATGCAATTCTGTGCAGATCTGTGTAATATCCTACTTTTTTCTTAGATATTGATTTCAACTAGTTGTTTATTTGACAAATTACATGTTTTTTCCCCACCCCAATCATGTTCATGCAGGATACTAGTTGAAACATAAAAATTGCATGAAGTCTATCTTGATTGTCTAATTGAGATCCAATTCAAACCAAAATTCACCGTATCAAGAAATGATATCGTTTCAGTATTAGATTGGTATAGTTCGGTATGAATTATACTATATTGAACTGTTGTTGTGATTATTTCATACTAAGTAGATAATTTATTGGTTAAGTAAATTAAAAGGTTTTAATCCATAAATTGCTCTATGTCGAGCTGAATTGGATGGTTTGGCATGGTGGGGCAATTCAGCATGGTATGAGGTTAGTATAAAGTTGGTACGAAATAATTTTGAGCTATGTAGGATGGTTTGGGATAGTACCGATTCTATATCATATTAAAATGGTAAACTGCATTGGGTCTACATTGATATAATTTGGTATGTTTCGAAATACCTTGATTTAAATAAATCGGTAGCAATGTAATTGTTGCAGTCCACTGTGGTTCTACAGTATATGGTAGTTTTCTCTATCATTGCATGCGACTTTAGCTTCCAAGCTGATGTGGCTGACAAAAAGTAAGAAAGAGCAGAGTGCACCCTCAGTTCTGTCCATTTTAAATACAGTGTCATTGCATGACTCCCTTAATTCTGTCCGAATTAAAATGTAGCGTCGTTGCATGGCTCCTCTGAGCCAGAGATATGTTGGAGCCTTGGGGTGTTGTTTATTGTCGAATCACGGATGAGGTGTTTGTGTAGCTTTTCCAACATTTTAGAGAGATGATGATTATGCTTTCTCATATCAAGAGAGAATGGTTAGGGAGTAGAACTGCGCGTGTATAGCAGCAATTCAAGAAAGAAACAAATGTAGCTGATCTGCATGGAGAGCTGCAATAAGTGAAATCCAATGGATTTATGGCATTGAATTCAAGGATGTTGCAAGAGACAATTTCGAGACCCAATGGAGTCCCAAATGTCAAGATGTTTATAATTAGACTTTGATAAACTGTTTGTATGTGCCATTGTATAAGCTAATGTCCTCAAGGTCTCATTGATCAATATTGATGGACTCCAAAATGGCATGATGAACTGAAGAAGAGATCTTAAACTTTTTCTATTGGAAGATAAAAGGGAGTGAGACTTACCTACGGTATAATTATCTATATTCAAAATCTCCAATTATTAAGCAAAGTAATATAAATGCTAGCACATTTGTTCTATTGAAAGATAAAAGAGAGTGAGGCTTACCCATGGTCTAATTATTTATATTCAAAATCTCTAGTTGTTTGTTAAGCAAAGAAATATAAACGCTAGAGAAGAACTCTTCATATAGAATTGCATGACATGATAAATGGAGTATGCATATAACCAAGCACGAAGCAATTATTTGAACTAAGCAGCTTGAATATGTCTTATGGTTCGATCATGCATGGTGCAAAAGCTAAGTAGGCCATGCTTGAGCTCAAATTTTAATCTTGAAATCTAAATTTCAAGCCAAGCTTACTGCTGGATGAGGCTTAAAATAAGACAGAAGCAAAAGATGGCACAAATGCATAGATTATTAAAATACATCCAATAGCTGACATTTTGAATATATAGTTCATGTTTAAGGTTTTAATCAACAGATTATTTGAATTGTTGGAATCAAATTTAATTTAATCTTGAACCAAGCTGCAAATCTAGCTGAAATAAGCTTAAAACAGGCAGCATAAAATAATATTGGCTATTCGATTATCAAGTTGATCAAAAATAAGATTGTGTTTTGCTCAAATAGCAAATTAGGCTTAATCAGGATTGATCTATCAGAGTTTGATGCTAAATTTCATATTCAAAATCAATTTGAAGCTAAACTTGGTCTGTCCTTGGTCAAGCTTGGCTAGATTACAATCCAGGTCTGTATAAACCTTCTTATTTACAAACCAGTTAATGCATACCAAAAAAAAAAAAAAAAATAGTAATCTAGAGATAAAACTGCTATTAGTTATTCTAACATCATAATAAATCATTATTATTATTATTATTTTATACAGATGAATGATCATATCAATTTAGGATAAGTTGAACTCGATATATCAGACTACAAAATTTGGGTTAGAACAAGAGGACATGATTCTTCTAGCTTCCGGTTTTAAGAAACATAGTGATAGGCAGATGATCACAGTAGTTCTAATAGAGCCAACGAATCATTCCCTTCAATAAATAAATTATTTTTTTTTTTTGTTACAAGCGGGCGATCATACCATCTGGGATGAGTCAAACCCGAAGTATCAAGTACATAATTTGCTCCAAAATAATCGGGCAGAGATCACCAGGATGCCATTCCCACTGTCCAGAATGGCGAGCTACAGCCGAGGCAACCCAATCCGCTGCAGCATTGGCTTCCCTATAGATATGACGGATCAAAGGAGCAGAGGTAGACTGGAGAGAAGCCCATGTATCAGTAATCAGGGGGTTATAGGAGGGGCAGAGATCAGCATCCCGTCTGATCCAGTGAATGACTATAAGGGAATCTCCCTCAATAACTATCCGCTGAGAGCGCAAAATGCGAACAGCGTAGGTGATGCCGGCCCAAGCAGCCTGCAACTCTGCCATAGAACAAAATGTCGAGAGAGCCATGACCACCAGCTGCAAGCAGCTCCCCCTCAGGCCCCCTAATAATAAATCCAGATCCAGCAATACGGCCCGACACAGAGCCATCGAAGTTCACTTTGACATAACCCGGGGTGGGGGCTCCCAAGCGATAAAGACCGTAGAACGGTGCACTGCTGAAACAGCAGGGGAATCCTAGAAGCCCGGTCTGTCAGAGTGACTACCCAAACCAGAACGAAGATACTCCGTAGCAAGAAAGTTGGCCGTGCGGATAATGGTCTGAGACGAGGTCATATCATCAGCAAAGACACTCTGGTTACGAGTTAGCCAAATGTGATAAGCCAAATAAGCTAAAAAACCCCTGGAAGCGACTGCCACTCTGAACTGCTATACGAATGGTGCACAATAAAGACGTCGGGTGGGTCCCTTGTCCTGCATCCATGGCCTGTATCAAAGCTGCTGCCAAATCTGAGAGGCACGAGAGCATGTAAGAATGGCATGCTCAACCGTCTCCTCCTGAAACCCACATATCGGACAGTACGGACTGACAGAGAGACCGCGACCAGCCAGAAGAGAACATGTAGGGAGGCGGTCCCACATCAGCTTCCACAAGAAAAGCTGAATCCTTGGATGGATGGGCAAACGCCAGATCCAAGCCACATCATCCAAGCCCACAGTCCTAGGGCAGATACGATCAATCAGATCTCTAATAGAGGCACGAGGGAGGCAGGATCGCCGCCACAGTCTGATATCAGCAGCAGCAGAGGAGGCAAGAGGGATGGCAAGGATCCTGTGCGCAAGCTCGGCTCCAAAGAACCGGGACACCATGGGGATGTGCCAGGCCGGAGAGTCCTGACAGATCAAAGCAGAAATAGGCAGAGAAGATCCAACATCAGAGCTAAGGAAAGTCGGCCACCGAGCTAGAGAAAGATCCGCTATCCATGTATCGTGAATAACATTAATAGAACTCCCATCCCCAATCATGCAGTGAATATCAGTCATAACAGTGGGGGCAAACTGGCAAATCGCTCTCCAAATGAAGGAACAACCACATGGAATACAGAAGTCGAATCAGGAGTCCAGCCACCGTATCTGCCATGCATAATAGAGCTCCAAAAAAATGAGGTTCCAAAAGGAATCTGGAGGCGTGCCTAGCAAGGAGAGCGTCTCTGCGGACCACTAAAGACTGTATCCCCAGACCACCCTCGCAGATAGGCAAACAAACCATATCCCAGGAAAAGATGAAGACCATGACCTCCCTGCATCGACGCCCACAGAAAGTCGAAAACGTCGCTCAATCCGTCGAAGGCAGGTGACCGGAATCAATGCATTAGACAAAGTGTAAAGGGGGAGAGATGTGAGGATAGATCGAAGCAGAGTAACACGCCCCATCATGGAAAGGCCAGAAACCTGCCAACGATCCAATCTATCAGTAATCCGTTGCTCAAGATTCGAAAATCTTGCTGACGGGGACTCCGCCCAGTTATAGGGATCCCAAGGTAGGTCATATGGTCAGAGCTCGTCAAAATCCCAAAAGACTGGGAGATGGCAGCACGACAACGAAGAGAGGTTGATGGGCTAAAACACAAAACAGATTTCTGCAAGTTAATCAGCTGGCCAGAAGCCTGACAATAAGACTGCAGAATAGCAGAGCAGACAGTCGCATTCTGAATAGTAGCAGGGCTAAGCAAAATACAATCATCAGCAAAAAGGAGGTGTGAAAGAGGGGGACCAGAGGGCCCCGGCATGTAAGGCTGCAGCTGAGATACCCCGACTGCCTGAGTAAGGGCACGAGATAGATCATCAGCACATAGGATAAACAAAAAGGGGGAGAGGGGGCATCCCTGACGAAGACCCATGGCAGAAGGAAAGAAACCAGTCGGACTACCGTTAATAAGAATAGAAAAGATGGGGCACTGAACACATGCCATAATCCAATCGATGAAGAGATCAGTAAAGCCGAAGTCCCGAAGCGTCTGCCTCAGAAATGTCCAACTAATCCATCGTAAGCTCTCTCCATATCCAGCTTGACTGCCATTAGTCTCTGTCTGCTAGTCGCCCGCTGAAGATCATACATAAACTCCTGGGCAATAAGGGCATTATCGGAGATGCTGCGACCACGGATGAAAGCCCCTTGCTCAGGGGAAATCAGGCGAGGTATGACCCTCTGCATCCGAGTAACCAACAGACGGGCACAAACCTTGTATAGAGTGGTGCACAAACTAATAGGCCGATAATGCTGAGGAAGCAAAGCATCCACTCTTTTTGGGATCAGGGCAATATAAGTTCGTTGCCAATCCCGAGGTATGGATTTAGAAGAAAAAAAGACTGGATAGCCGATATAACATCCTGCCCCACAATGTCCCAATAGTGCCAAAAAAAGAAAGGAGGAAAACCATCCGGGCCTGGAGCCTTATCAGGCCCTAGCGCCCAAACAGCAGAACGAATCTCCTCCGTAGATACCGCCCTCATAAGAATACCATTATCAGCATCAGAGACCCTAGCAGACTGAGAGACAGGGGTACAAGGAGATCCTCCGGCAACCTGCTCCGACCAACGGGTCTGGAAAAACCGAGAGATTTGCTCCCGAATGGCCTCATCATCATCAAAGATATGCCCCTCCTCATCACTGATACGCCGGATCCGATTGGCAGCACGCCGAGCCAAAGTTGCCTGATGGAAGAATCTAGTATTTCGGTCACCCTCCTGAAGCCACTGGACCCGAGACCTCTGTCGCCAGAAGATCTCCTGATGACTGAGTAAGGTGTGATGCAAAGCCAAACGCTGCCTAAGGAGTTGAAGATCAATCACGGAAAGACCACCATCCCGGTCCTCCTTAGCTTGCATAGAAGCAATATCAGATTCGACAGACTGCACCTGCTGCCGCAAGTCCCCACCTCCCTACTGTGCCACCTCAGAAGTCTACGCTTTGTAAGCTCAAGCCGCCGAGATAGGCGTAGGTAGAGCTCCCTCTGATAGGTAGGTGCTAGACCTGATGAATCAAAGCCCGAGCAGAAGAATAGTGTGTCCAAAACTGCTCAAACCGGAACGGTCCCCGACACAGAGAGGACGGTTCAGTGGATAGAAGCAAAGGGCAGTGGTCCGAAGCAATCCGCGGGAGATGAGTGGTAGTGGCACGAGGAAAATAGTGAAGCCATCCAGAAGAGGCCATAGCCCGATCCAAACGCTCCCACACCCGAGCAAGCCCTGAAGGTTGTTACACCAAGTAAACTGCGGCCCCGAAAATCCCAAATCAAAAAGACCAGCAGAGGAAATGAAGGAGCGAAACTCACATGAGTTCGGAGTATCCACAAATCGACGACCACCGCGCTTCTCCGAAGCATTCACAATACAATTAAAATCACCAGCAATAAGAGTGGAAAAACCCTGATCTAAGAGGGTAAGGATCTCAGACCAAAGGCATCGCCGCTCCCGGTAATCCGTACTGGCATAAACACCCAGAAGCAGCCAGGGAGGAGCAGTTCCCTCTGAAACAACCAAAGCAACCTGCTGATGACAATAATGGAAAGCATCAACACGAATATAAGGGGTCCGCCATAAAGCCAGAATACCCCAGAAAGACCATTAGAGTTCACCGCATAGGAACTCCAAGACCGAGAAACCCGGCGCGGAATCGCTGAAGGCTAGGTCCCAACAAACGAGTTTCCAGTAATACACAAATATCAAAATTATGAAGCTGTAATAGCCGACTAAACGAGGAGTGAAATGAAGGTTTCATAGCTCCTCGAACATTCATATGAGGATCTTCATTTAGTCAAGTTGGGGTTTGCCTTGTACCCCTACTTGGGACCCGATCGTGTCCATGTCAGAAGGACCTCCTGGAGAGGACGACACTGCCAAAGTTCCCTTATCAGGATCAGAGTACTGTAGCAAAGTGCCCTGATCAGATGAAACTAACTGCTGGGATAACTCCGTATCTTCTGCCCCACGTGAACCAGGATCCCGATGGGTAGAAGAGGAAGGCAGAATTGCCTGTTTCAAAATGGAGACAGCAGTATCATGATCGCATCTGTCCCGGGATGGTAATTTGGGACCATGGATCACCCTCTGGGAATTGCTCATACAGCCTTTGCCCTTGGCTTTGACTGCTTTGAGAGTTACCCTCTGGGCTACAAGTTCAGCAGGCCGGGCCCGTTTAAGGGAGGCAGGATTGGCCTCCTCCCAGATCTTAGGCACTCCAACCCAACGATCCGATCCACGGAGACCAAAGGGATTAGTGGCAACTTTGATTCCCAACCCCAACTTGAGTTCTGACTCTGATTGAAGAGCATCCTGCTGAGACACTGATCCAAGGTCAGGGGGGAGGAGCTGCTGACCCTGGCCTGGACTCTTCTGTGGTAATTAGTGGCCTTCACAGAGAACTTGAATGCAGGTTTAAAGCATGATACTTTGTCACTCTGCTCAACCGAGTAATGAGTCTTGCTGGATCTATTACAATGCTTCAGGGTATTAGATCCAATGTTCAGAGAACCAGCAGCATTTGCTACAGTAACAGCATGGAAATAATTCCTGGCATGAGCACGATCTGTAGACAATCTGAGACTCCTGCCTCCACGAAAGAAGCCGAAGACGAGGGAACGGAGCATCTACGTGTAATCTTCGCTGGAATATCCACCCATCCTCTGAAGCCTGGGGATCGACTTGCCATTGGCCGATGGCGTCGATGAAGATGCCCCTCAACACATTTAAGGCTTATAATGATCGGCATCATTTTAATATTATGGTCATTGCACTGAAAAAAAGCAACACTGTGTGAAAGCAATTTATGATAAGATGCCCCTCAATACATCATTATTTATCATTTATTATATTAAACGACGCACGCAGCACAAGATAAGCATGCGCTCGAGCTTTTAGCTGTCATGCCAATTTATTAATTATAATTATTTAAGATTTAAAAATAAAACTATTATGATCATTATGCTGCATAACATAATACATTATTAAAGGAAAATATTTTTCCATTCTTATTATGATTATTATTTTTTCTTTTTTTTTTTGGAAAGAATATGATTTTGTTAAAATCACCAGCCAAATATGATCCTATTTAATTAAAAAAAACGTATTTTTAATAAAAATATTAACTTTTATTAATTATATTAAAATTATTGATTAAATATTTATTTATTTATTTTTAAAAAGACGCCTTTTCAATGATATACATGACAATCAAATGCCACCTCTATATAACAACATAAGAAAAAGATGACAACTAACTGGTAATAATTTTAATAGGATTTATTTCGGCAGCAAAAAAATTTTTCTATGTCATCTTTGATGCAGAAAGTATGCACCAAGCGTCTATTAATTATGTACCCATGTCGAGGCGGCATGTGCAAAGCGCCCCATGGCTTATTGAATTATAGTATGCACGTCCGTATTAATTAAATCGTTGCATTCGATTAACCCTTTTCTTTAAAAATTAATAAAAAAAGGATCTAATTCTGAAGTCCGTTCGAGCAATTTTTTTTTTTTTTTTTTTGTGGAGGGTAAGTTTGAGTTTGGGACTGCAAACCTTTGCTTTCCGACAGAAATTTTAGAACCTGGAATATCTTACAAGAAGTCAAAAGCCCTTTTGTCCTCTCGAAAGCTTCTCCCCCGTCTCTCCCGCGGTTGGTTCTTGCTTGCGGCCTCCTTATGCTTTCGTCTAATCCCTGTCGCCATCTCCGCTTTCCAAGGTTTCTCGTTTTGTATCTCTGATTCGACGAAGTCCCTTCAACCCAATGCTCGATTCCTCCAAAATGGCGGTCTTTTGGGTGCTCCGGGGGCCCAGATCTCTGCATTTCTAGGGTTTCCACCTATTCTCTGCATTCCCTGTGAAAAGAATTCCGTTTTTGGAACTCAACATTGACCAGAGAAGACTCTTTTCGGTCGCTTTCTGCCGCATTTCTTTCCTTTTTGGATTTTGGAGAGTGGTGCTTAGTCTCGATAAATCTGCTGCTTTGATTGGTTGTTTTTGTTGTAGGTGAGAAGTCTTTTTGTTTGAGGATTTTGAGGTTTTCTCGGTCGTGTTCTGCGAGGGAAACCCTTAATCGTTGATGTTGAGGGTTTTAGGGTAGTCTCAGATCCGCCATTGCTAGGGTTTGGTAGTGTGGGTGCTCTGGTTCGTCTTGCTTATCTAGTGGGGGTTAATTTATTTGTGCTACTTAAGGTTGGAAGATTTGTAGTTATGGAGAAGGATAAATCTCCGGTCCATGGAGGTGGTGGTGGATTACCTCCTCCATCATCCCGGTATGCTGCTTTTGCTTCACCATCCAGTAGTTTCGCTGTTAAATGTGAGGCCTCATCATCGTCATCGATTCCCGGGGGCCCTCCGGAGTCTGGCCGTCTTGGTCAGACAGTGGCACCGGATACAGGGCAGTTCAGTCACGATATAAGCCGAATGCCAGATTACCCACCAAGAAATGTCGGTCACCGGAGGGCTCAATCTGAGATTTTGAGCCTTCCAGATGATATTAGCTTCGACAGCGACCTTGGGGTTGTAGGATCTGGTGAAGGCCCGTCGCTCTCTGATGAAACTGAGGAAGACCCGCTCTCTATGTACCTCGATATGGACAAGTTCACCTCGTCTTCTGCAACATCTGGGTTGGATTTGCTGGGGAGTGAGACTTCAGTGACTGCAGCAGTGCCCGTTCCTACTTTTCCTCCTCAGACTGAAAATTTGGCCTCAGCTTCTAATGAGAGGCCAAGGGTGAGGCACCAACATAGCCAATCTATGGATGGGTCTACTTCAATCAAGCCAGAGATGCTGGCATCGGGTTCAGAAGGACCATCTTTGGCAGAGACGAAGAAAGCCATGTCAACTGCAAAACTGGCTGATCTTGCCCTTGTTGATCCAAAGCGGGCAAAAAGGTTTGGTTTTGAGAAAGAATTCTCCTCAAGTTATTTACTTGGATAAATATTGTTAATGATTTTATTTACCTTCTTGGATTTCAATGTTCATTGCCTTGATGCATTATTACGGATCCTACAGAGCAAACAGGCTGATTGACATTCTTATTCAGCATAGGATATCAAGAAGACGAATGGAGTGCATTTTAGACTCAAAGATATATCTATACATAGGTTATGAAGTTGCTAAACAGAAAAAGGACTATGTAGCATATACTTGAATTCAATCATGTTAAGATTCATAATCCGTTCAGTAGAACTATAAAAAAATATTTTTCTATCCCTAAGCATCTAGGAACAATACAAGTTGAGTAAGAAAATTATAGGTCCTAGTGTATCACTTTTCTTTAATTCCAAGGAACTTGTTTGTGGACAACTTTTCACTGGAGATTAATGACTGAAAGATAAATGAATAGAAAAAAAAGTAAGTTGTACTCAGTTTAAGTTAACATGATCTTCAGGTTTTCCATGACTCCATGCATTACTAAGGATTTAGAGTTACTTCTGTTGCTGTGGATTTCGGTTCTCTGGCTTGGGGCCGGTGCATGTCTGGATCCGGGTGGCTTTCTCCCATCCTAATGGACTTGCAAAATAGTTTTCGCACAGGGATTGTGGAAGGTGGTCCCTGCGGAAGATTCTTCGATGTCCAAGTCAGTGAAAATCCCAAGCAAGTAGATGAGAGGAGAAGATTGTTAAAGAAGGATGCCCTAGAGAAGGTCTCTGGAAAGCAATGGTGTCTGCTAGGCTTTTTTAGAACTTGAGAGCGTCAGGGCTTGAAAAGCTTACTTGAGGGGTCTTGGGACTTAATATTTGTGCATTGCTAGGATGGTAAGTCGTTGCTTGATTTTTCGGGCACCTTTTGGGTAGTTGGCAGTCAATAGGGCTGATATCTCGTTGATCATGGGGATGTTGTATTTGGCCCCTATTTTCGTTTAGAGAGGTTCGCTCCGAGATTCGGGTGACCAGTGCGATTTGTCCTCCGAAACATCGAGCGTAATCCAGGCAAGATTGATGTTAATCATGAGGAGTTGGAACTCAACATGTTTGAAAGATAGCTTGGCCTTGCTGAGGCACAGAGATGGCTCGACCTTGCCGGGGTTCGGAGATAACCAATAATGTTGCTTGTCCTTTTTCGTGATGGAGAGTAGACCTCTTTTGAATGCGGTGGTTAGCAAGTTAGAGCCCAAAAGTGGGTCTTGCTGTCTGCCATGTTTGCCAATCGGTACGGTGACAATTTTGCCCCGCATCACATGCCCCCATTTATAGTTCGAAGCGTAGGTTCAGGCATAGGAGTAGAGTCCAAATGGCTCAATCCTGATGGCGGAGTTTGAGCCCGTAGAGGCACATCATGATGGCCTCATTAATGTTCTACCGTTGTTCCATCATTTCTTCTCTTTGAACGAGGAGAGCCTCTTCAATTTCCCCCAAGGATGGTTAGGGGAATAACACGTGGTGCTTGAATTAAAGGCCTGTGATCCCTAGGGTTCCGCACCGCAACAATCCGTCCTTTTGTTGAGGCGGTTAAAAAGGAGGCGGCTGGTACTTTCTCTAGTTATGCCCTTTTAAATTTTTGGCTCTTTGCTTCCTCTGAAACCCAGTGTCTTCCCAAAGAAGAACGCCATGGCAAGCTCATCCGTCGTTCCTGCTGCGGTTGCTTGCGCCGAAGATATGGAGATCCATCCCATATCGCTTCTACCATAACTGTGGTGGACTTGGAGAGGATTCGCCAAGAATATTGGATTCCGGCGACTTTGTTTTACAAGTGCTGGGTCATGAACAGATGGTGATGGGATTGCTGGCATCTGGGGTCATCTTAGATTCCCGATGACTTTGTTTTACAAGTGCTGGGTCACGAACAGAGGGTGATGGGATCGCTGGCATTGGGGTCATCTTCTACGAGGAGTGCTTCAAAGCCGGCCTCCGTCTTCCTCTTTACCCGGTTGTTGAGGGCATAATGAGGTTCTACGGAATTTGCCCCTTAGCGGTGGCACCAAATAGTTGGAGGCATATCGTGGGGTTCGTCTCCTTATGCAAACTGGTGGGGCCAACTGCCACAGTGCTGTTGTTTCGAGCCTACTACAACATCGTTTTCCCTCGAGCCTCTGCTTGGCCCTACGGCCCTACATCGGCCCTCGGAAGGCCTTCAAGAGGATTGCGGGGGCCCCTCTTCGATAAAAGGTTGGAAGTCCTGCTTCTTCATCGTCCAATGGAGCGGTGAATGCAAATTCCCTCGTAAGTGGGGTCATTTCCCTGATAACCTGAATAAAAGCTCAAAGCTAATGAAGCAGGAGTACAGAGATTTGGACACCCTGAGATATGGCCCCGCTACCAGTCGAGGACCTTTTGGTTGAGGATGCCTTCTTTAATGTGGGGCTTAGCCGCATTGACTCTCGAGGGAAGCTCTATCTTCTTTATTCTGCTTATTAAATCTTTAGATGTATTGGTTTGTGTCTGACCGATCATTTACTCATTCTGGTAGTAGCAGTCATAGCGGATTTTGGGGATTGATTGAAGAAAGGCGCTCAGCAACATGCCTCCGAGAAGAAGCAGAAAATCGAGATGCGTGACGGTGGTGAGATGGGTGAGAGGCTCTGTTTACCCTCATCAAGCCTGGGGAAAAAGAAAGACGAGAAAATGTCTCATCCACCGTCACCAAGCCACGGGAAGAAGAAGGTTAAATTCACCCACCAATCTCCCTCATCAAGGGAGAGAAGCGAAAAAACGCCAGTGGAGAGGGACGAGGATGTATCGATTCCGGAAGAAAGGGAGCCAACCGTAGAGATTGGAGAAGCCTCAAGCCAGAAGGGGAAAGAATCGTTGGAGCCGGTAGGGGCGCTGACTGTTGACCGTGATATTCCCCCCTCTTCCGCCGGGGAGTCTTTTCCTGAGGTGCGGGGGAGAAGGAGCGATCTACCAAAGGTCGGGAGGTGCCTCCGGCCGAGGAAGCCCTTCTCAAGGGCTGAGGGAGGGCGAGCAAAGCATCGAGAGTCAAGAAGGCTCTTCAGCTAGAGGAGCCCACCAAGCTGAGGTTCTTTGGTCGACCCGCCCTGGTTTTGAGGATATATCGATGGACGATAGGCTCCGCCATCTCCTTAGCCAGGGAGAAGGACCCTCTATAATAAAACCCAGGGAAGACGGCGAAGGCAACATCCGTTTTGCGATTGACGGATCCCACATATGAGGATCTATAATTTTTGCCCACGATCAACAGCTCCAGGCTCGTGGCGATCATGAGCACCTATACCTTTCGGGTAAACAAGGGCAAATATCTTCTTCCCCTTTTTTAATCTGTTTGGTTGTTTTCGAGCTTACTTGCTATTCTTTCATGGCAGAATGCCATTTTGTTGAGAGCAATATCTAACGCTTGAATCTGGCGTTGAGAGCCCATGCCCAAGTCTCGCAGGAGAATGCCGAGCTTCGGGCTCGGCTAGCCAATTGTCGGAGGAGTTGGCGAAGGCTCGGGCCGAGCTTTAGGAGGCCAGCAGGTCAGCCGAAACGGCCGTAGATCGGCTGAGGAAGCCCAAGAGGAGTTGTCAAGATTCTGGGCAGAGGCCATGAAAAAATTAATTTTTTGAATAAGAAACTTGAAGATGAGCATCATAGGTTTGAGCGTAGTCAAAAGCAGACGGTAATGACTATGGTCGACCTTGCGACAACAAAGCATGAGGTGGAGCGGGCGAAGCTAGATGATGCTGAGGAGAGGCTTCGCCAGAGTATGGAGGAAAATAAAAAGCTCCAGAAACAGGCTGCTGAGGCAAGCACTAGGCATGCGAAGCAATGGTAGAGGTATGTCCCTTCTCCATTGAGTATTGGCAGACTCGTCCTCTTTCTAATGAAACCCATTCTGTTTGTTCTATTTCCCAGATGGAGCTTGAAAAGTCTAGGGCGGACAAGAGGATCAAAATGCTGATTGAAGAGGGTCACGGGCTTCAGGGCCAGGTGACCGAAGCTGCCAATCAAGTTGCCCTAGCCGTCGAACAATATAAAAACTCGGCTGCATTTGAGGAGAAAGTTCGGTTCTTCGTGGGAGCCTATAGGTTGGGGGCGAGGGAGACGCGACAGAGGGTCGCCCGAGAATATCCAGACTTGGACCTATCGTTCCTCGAGTGTGAAAGTTACTGCATCCCGTCACCAACTGAAACTTCGGTCGCCTCTCCTTGGTCGGCCGACACAGATTATGAAGGGGGCGCCTGGAGATAGATTATGAAATAGTTTCGGAGGGGGATCCGGCTGAAGCTTCATCTGCATTTGCCTAGGAGGTTGAAGGTCTCCCATCAGTTGTCGAGGGAGCTGAAGTTCTTCACCAGTTGCTGAGGAAGATGAGGTTCTCCCGTCAATTACTGAAGAGGCGGGTCAATCGAGCTAGCCTGCTTCGGGCACCCATCCTCAGAAACTCCTGCTAAGGAAGATGCAGTCGATCCCGGAGAATTGTAGAACTTCTCATTTCTTTTTCTAATAGAAAAACTTTTTCGTGCCTCGGGCGTATGTAATGCCTTAGCAAGGCGGAAGTTCATGAATAAAATTCGCTTTTCCCTTAATTGCCCTGTGTTTAAGTTTGACTATCACACTTCGCAATTGATAAACTTAGTCACTTAGGTTTCTCGAGGATAGCCTAGGAAGCCTCGATTGAAAGATCGAAGGATTGACTTAGAAGTGCCTCACCTTAGCTGAAATTTCGAGGAGACAGTAGGATAAATCGGACTTACCAAGGTCCAGAGACGACTTGGCCCTGCCAAGGTTCGGAGAGTCCTGCTCGGCTGCGCCGAGGCACGGAGATGTCTCAGCCTAGCCGAGGTACGGAGATGGCTCGGCCCTGCCGAGGTACAGATATTGTACGAAGATTGCAGACGGTGTAGTTTGTCCTTTTCTGCAATAGAAATAGAGTTCTGCTTGTGGCGGTTGGTGAACCAGAGCCCAAAAGTGAGCCTTGTTGCCTGCCACCCGCCATTCGATAAGGTGTCAACTTTACCCCGCATCATGTCCTCCATCCTCAGTTCACTGCTTTGTTCATACTTGGAAAATTGGGCCTGGTCTTTAATTGTGACCTATGCAGATCGAGATCAAAAAGGGGTACACTATTCTGATACAGTGCACCATTATTTTATCTAGTCAGGTGAGAGGGGTCTTTTCAATTTACTCGAGGGCACCTGACTGGGCGACATGCGGCCAACTTGAAGATTAAGGCGTGGGCCGATGAGCCTTAATTCCCCAGAAGTCTTTCTATTAATGCCTTCAGTCTCCTGCCTGATGGCCTTAAAAGGACAGGCATCGTTTACGGCCACCTGAGCTTTTAGCAATTTGTCTTCATGCTTCCTCTGCTTCCCTTTACCCTTTGTTGATGAGGCGAACTCAAGGCGTCATGCTTCTTTGCCTGGGGGGAGGGCTGTTTCGTTTGGTTGAAGGAGAAAGCAGCTTCAAGAAGCCTAATGTGGCTTCACTCATGTTGATGTTAAGAGCCGAAGAAATCCAAATTGAAATTTGGAGCTCATATGGGGAAGCTGCTGAAAAGCAAACCGTGCAGGAGGCGCTGAAGAGCGATTTTGTATGGTCATACCGGGCCATAAATAAGATGACATTGGAGGTGGCTCCGTGTTACTTCATCAACACATAAGTACTTAAAGAAGCGAAAGAGATGAAGCCAAGGAGATCATACTGGAAACGCTAAAAAGTGATTCTGCATGGTTGCACTGGGCCATAAATTAGAAATAGCCGTCATCCTCTTCCACTAGTGGAGATGCTTGAAGAAATGTTGGACATCTCCTTGGTAAAGGATGGGAAGCTTAAGGTAGGCGTAACACCGCTCCAAGTTTCGGACCTGAAGGGTTGCCATCCAACGGAGTTTGAAGGTGATCCCCTGAAATCAGAGCATTGCCATCCTTTAAGGGGAGAAGAGGTTGCAGTAGTTGCAGGCGAGCCTTCTACATATAGAAGATTTTTCTTGTATTTCCTGTGCCATAGTGCACTCGTAATCCCCAGTAACAAGGACTTTTAATGAATAAAAATAATCCCTTTTTTTTCAATTGTCCATGTCTCGTTATGAGCATCTTTTATTTCAGCTGGTTAGGCTTCATAGGAAGAAACCATGTCTCACTTGGCTTTTGCCAAGGTGTGGTGAACTCCGCCCGGCCATGCCGAGGTTTAGAGGATTTTTTACTTGGCTTGCCAAGGTACGAAGAACTCTGATCGGCCATGTCGAGCTCGAAGGATTTTTTACCTGGTCCTGCCAAGTTACGGAGAACTCTGATCACTATGTCGATGCTCGGAGGATTTTTTACTTGGCTCTGCCAAGGTATAGAGAACGCCGATCGGCCTTGCCTAGGCTTGGAAGATTTTTTATTTGGCCTCGCCAAGGTGCGAAGAACTCCGATCGGCCATACCGAGGCTTGAAGGATTTTTTACTTGGCCCTGCCAAGGTACGGAGAACTCCGATCGGCCTTGCCGAGCTCGAAGGATTTTTTATTTGGCCCTACCAAGGTACGAGAACTTTGATCGGCCATACCGAGGCTCGAAAGATTTTTTATTGGTCTGCCAAGGTACGGAGAACTCTGATGGCCTTGCCAAGGCTCAGAAGATTTTTTACTTGGCCCTGCCAAGGTACGTATAACTCCGATCGGCCTTGTCGAGGCTCAGAGGATGAACCCATAGGGTCGGCAATTGGGCAAGGCATGCCATTCATCATCTTGAAAATGATGGTTATTCAAAAAAAATATTTCAATTGATAGTAAAGGTTATTACAGCGAGCGAGGTAGCTCGGTTTAGATATACTTCACTGATAATACACTCGGAGGTTGTCCGAGTTTCATGTCTGGGGAATGGCTCTTCATCGAGGTTTTGGAATTTGTAAATGCCGGGTCTGAAGACCTCTGTAACTTGATAGGGACCCTTCAGATCAGGGCCAGCTTTCCTGCTCCATTGGCTTGGAAACTGATGCCTTGCAGAGTACAAGGTCGCCAGAAAGGAACAATTTTCCTTTCACTCGGGAGGAGTGGTAACAAGCCGTGCGTTGTTGGTATGCAGCCATCCTGACCTGAGCCTTCTCTTTGATCTCTTCGATCAAGTCGAGGTTGTTCCAAAGTTGCTCATCATTTGACTTCTCCGAATAGCCTTCGATCTTGGGTGAGGGTAGGCCTATCTTCACTGGAATGACAGCTTCGGTGCCGAAGGCCATCCTGAACGGAGTTTCACTAGTGGGGATCCTCTGCATCGTCGGTAAACCCAGAGAACGTGGTGAAGCTCATCCGCCATCTGCTGTGAGCTCTGTTGAGTCGACTTTTATACCCTACAGCAGAGTTCGATTAGTTACCTCTGCTTCATCGTTAGTTTGTGGGTGTTCGACCGAGATGAGTTGATGGCTGATGCCATGATCCTTGTAGAATTCTTGAAACCTCGGATTGTTGAATTGTCGGTCGTTGTCCATGATGATGGTGTGCGAAAGACCAAATCGGTAGATGATTGACCTCCATACGAAGTCTCTTGCTCGGGCCTCGGTTATCTGGGCAACTGCCTCGGTCTTGACCCACTTGGTGAAGTAATCGATGGCTACGAACAGAAACTTTCTCTGTCCGGTAGTAGGAGGGAATGGGCCGAGGATGTTCATGGCCCATTTGGCGAAGGGGGCGAACGCAATGGGTGTCAGGTGAGCAGATGGAGCCTCTAAATATTAGAGTGACGCTGGCACGAATCACAAGCTCAGACAAGATTGCTGGAGTCTTTTTGCATGGTTGGCCAGTAGTACCATTGATGCAGCACTTTATGGCAGAAGGCTCGGCCACCCAGGTGATTGCCGCAGATGCCTTCGTGGCCCTCCACAGAGTATAATCGGCCTCTGATGGCATATAGCTGCCCGTCATGCAAGACAGTGAGATGCTTGCATCTTCAACTTTTTACCTCTTTTCTATCCTCGAGAGAGATCCATCTCTAAGATAAGCAAGAATTAGGTCGATCCATGATGGCTCGACCTCGACTTGCATCACATGGTAGGCGTCTGCTATGCTGGATTTTTCCGGGACCTTTAGGTGAAACTCCGCTCTAGGTCCATAGAGTCAGTGGTGGCCAATCGAGAAAGTTTGGCGTGAGAATTCTCGGATCTCGGAACCTAAATGACCTCAAGCTCGAAGAAACTAATGATAAGTTGCGTACCTTCTAGAGATACTGGATCATGTTCGGCTTTCGAGCCTCAAACTTCCCTCGCACGTGGCTGGCGACCAGCTGGGAGTCGGTGTAGACATTCAGCTTCTTGACTTTCAGGTCGCGGGCGATTCGGAGTCCGACGAGCAGAGCCTCATACTCGGCCTCATTGTTGGATGGGAAAGGAGAATCGGATGCCATACTCGAACATAACTCCTAGGCTCGTGAGAACCAGACCCGCACCAGAGCCATTTGTACTGGAGGATGCGTCCACATAAAGGAGCTATTGTGCCTCGGTCGCCCCTTGCTCGGGAGTTTTCAGTGTCAACCCATCCTCCGGAATCGTGCACTCAAGGAGAAAATCACCAAACCTGTGCCTTGATGGCTGGGCAAGGCTGATATCGAATGTCATGCTCGCCCAGTTCCATGGCCCACTTTGTCATCCTTTCTGACATTTCTGGACGGTGAAGGATCGTTTTGATCGATTGGTCAGTCAGGACTACCACGACATGCACTTGAAAATATGGGCGTAGCTTCCGCGTTGATGACACTAATGCCAACATCGTTTTTCAATCCGAGTAGACCTGGTCTCAGCATCTCAAAGCAGCTTGCTAACGTAGTAGACTAGCTTCTGGATCTTATTCTTCTCCTGAACTAGCACGGAGCCAACAACGTTCTCCAAAACAACCAAGTACAAGTATAAGAGTTCCCTGAGCCTCGGATTGCTAAGGAGCGGTGCGAGCCGGGTATTTTTTGAGATCTTCAAAGGACTTCTGGCAGTCCGAAGTCCACTGAAAATTTTTGGCCAACGAAGTACCTTGAAGAAGGAAAGCACTTCTCGGCGGATCGGGTGACGAAACGGTTAAGAGCCGCTATTCTCTAATGAGAAGTTGTACCTCCTTAACCGACCTTGGTGGCGCCATCTCCTGAAGAGCTTGGATCTTCTGCGTGTTCGCCTTAATGCCCACTAGGAGATCATGAAGCTAAAAAACTTCCCCGAGTTCACTCCGAAGGCACACTTGGTCGAATTCGGCTTCATATGATACCTCCTGAGGGTGGTGAAGCTTTCACTGAGATCAGCAATGTGCTAGGATGCTTTCTTGCTTTTCACCAGTATGTCATCAACATAAACCTCCATATTTGCCCTATCTGATCTTTAAAGACCTTATTAACCAGCCTTTAATAGGTTGCTCCGGTATTCTTTAAACCGAAAAGTATGACTCGGTAGCAATAGAAACCTCTATCAGTGATGAAGGCTGTCTTTCTTCATCCTCGATGCCATCCGAATCTGATTGTAGCCTGAATAGGCATCCATGAAGGTCAGCATCTGATGGCCTAAGGTAGCATCCACCAGTTGATCGATCCTCGCAAGAGAAAGCTATCTTTTGGACAGGCCTTATTGAGGTATGTGAAATCGATGCAGATTCTCCACTTGTCGTTTGCCTTCTTTACCATGACTACATTTACCAGCCAGTCGGGTAATTTACCTTCCGAATAAATTTGCCTTGAGGAGTTTGTCAACTTCCTCTTCGATGGCCTTTGATGCTCGGGGGCGAAACTCCTCTTCTTTTGCTTACTGATCGGAATGTTTCGTCCACGTTGAGAGATGGACAAAATATCCGGACTGATCTTCGGCATATCCGAAGCAGACCAAACAAAGACGTTAGCATTCTTCGAAGGAAGTCTATTAGGTCCTGCCGAAGCTTCCCTTCCAATTGAGATCCAACCTTTATGGTTCGGTCAGGCCGACTCGTCGAGCGGCACTTCTTTGAGCTCCTCAACAGGTTCATCCCTTTGCCCGGTAAAGTCCTTCGAGCATGAGCCCATCAACCTTGGGCTTTCGAGATTGTAGGTCAGCGACGAAGCAGTACGAGCGGCAGCTTGACTCCCCAGACGATCCCCATCCCCCATTCCATGGGGAACTTCATGGTGAGGTGAGGTATGGAGATTATGGTCCTGAGGGACATTTGTTAGGCCTGCCGAGGATGGCGTTGATAACCGAAGCTTGGTAACTAAGAAGTCCATATAGGCGGCTGTTGTTGTGCTTGGCCAAGTACCTGCCCAAACCATTAGGGTGATGATTCCTTCGAGCATGATGGTGTGACAAGTGAACCCCATCAAAGTGGAATCCATAGGTTGGAGGTCTTCCATTCTCAGGTTCATTCTCATGAAAGCATTAAGGTACAAACATTAACTGAGCTTCCACTATCAATTAAAACCCAGTGTACATCATAGTTGTTCATATTTAGGGATACAACAAGTGCATCGTCGTGGGGATATTGTATCCCTTGGAGGTCTTCATTCGAGAATGCGAGTCATATCGGAACCTTTTAATGGGTTCTCTTCTTCATTCGGCCGACCCTAGGATGAACGACCATGGCAATCATATTGACGTTGCCAGCAGCCAGTGGGTTCGGCGGAGGTTGTTGGTGAAGCTCCGGTGGAGGCTCTGCTCTGTTGTCTACTTCTGGGGCCTCCCTAAATCGCTCAGTCTCCCTTGGCGGATGAGCTACTCAATCTCCTGTTGGAGTTGCCAGCATTCCTTGGTATCATGGCCGTAGTCACAGTGATACTGGCAGTACTGTCATATCCCTTCAGGCCATGTTTTCTTGGAGGGGTTTAGGTCGAGGGAGCTGACACTCGATCTATATCAGGATTGTGCCCGGGGTACGTTGAGCGGTGTGAACTGATTGAACCTTTGCGTCGGACTTTGNCCCTATACTGCGGGTCCCCTTGGACCCACTCTTTCCCACTTACTGTTTGTGGATGACTGCATTCTCCTGGGCAAGGCTTCTATTTGTAATGCTTCTTTTTGCGACCATTCTGCAGGAGTATTGTCGGGCTTCGGGTCATAAAGTTAATCTAAATAAATCTTTGATCTATTTTAGCCCGAAGATGACTCCTACTGTTAGGGGATCTATCCTACATATCTTGGGTATTCCTATTCAGGCGGATCGGCTATCCTACCTTGGGATCCCTATCACGGGTAGAAGGCCTCGGAACTCCGATTTCAATGTCCTGGAACATAGGGTCCGTGATCATTTGGATGGGTGGTAGGTCACTGGGCTCTCATGATGGCACGGATTACTATTTTATGCTCAGTATTGTCTTCTCTTCCTCTCTATCTGTTATCCAATGCCGCCATCCCGTTGACATGTCTGAGAAGATTGAGAGATACTTTTGGGATTTCCTCTGGGCCTCTATGCAGGATGGTCATGGTGTTCATCTTCTTGCCTAGGATATTGTCTGTATGCCGATTGCCGAGGGTGGGCTTGGTATCCAGTCTCTCATTGCTAGGAGGGAGGCTCTGATTGCTAGGCATACCTCGTGGTTCTTGCTTGATCCACATTGTTTGTGGAGCTCCTTCATGCGTGCCAAATATGGAGATTGGAATCACACCATTTCCCCTCAGTCCTCTCGTGGGCACTCCTTCTTTTGGAAAGAGGTCTGTCGGCACGCTTCGGTGGATCTGGACTGCATCTTTTGGATGATTGGTGACGAACCTCAGTGGATGTTGTTCAGGACGCTTGGATTACTGATTTTCCCGTGTCTCGATGGCCGACCTTTGTTTGCACAGATATCCCTTATGGAATGAGAGTCTGTGATTTAATCTTCGAGGATCATTCTGCTTGGATATCTTCGTCGGTTTCTAGTTTCTTTGGGGGTGAGCTCTACCGACGCGTTACTTCTATTCCTCTCATTCCGGGTCCCACAGCCGACATTAGGGTTTGGAAGAGAACTTGTATGTCTCGGGCTACTACTAGGGACCTCCTGAATATCTATAGGCCTCTACCCCAGCATGCTATGGATTTGGCACCTTCCCATTCACCCTCGAGTGCAGCTCTTTATATGGAAGCTTGCTTGGAGTGTTCTTCCTACCTGTTCCCTGGTCTTAAGGAGAGGTATGACCATTCTGTCTACATGCCCGCTGTGTGATCTGGAGGAGGAGACAGTGGACCATGCTATCTTCTTATGTATTAGAGCAAGATAGATCTGGCAGAGTTTAGGCGAGTGCCCGTGGGTGCATGGTTCTGATCCCCAGCGTATCTCTTTTCTGGGCCAGATTAGGCAGGCTTTGCGGAGGGGCTACCATCAGCTGATTCCGAGGTGGGCTTATACTGCTTACCAGATCTAGTTATCCCGAAATCAGCTTGTATTCTCTGACGAGGTAGCTTCCCCCCATGGGGTTGTCAGGACTGCTGCCTCCTTATCCGCTGAGTATATTTGCCATCAGAGCACTCTTGATTTTGCTAGCCCTGGTCATTGGGTCTCCCTGCTGCCTCGGTAGCGTACTGGCATACGGTATTTATTTCTTGGGAGCCCCCTCCGCTAGGGTTTGTCAAAATCAACTTTGATGGGAGTGTTCGAGGTAGATGTGCGGGATCGGCTTTTGTGATTAGGGGGTCGGATGGCACCATGCTTGCGGCTGGTGGATTCGGGCTTTTAGACCCTTCCGTTCCTCTTGCTGAACTGTATGCGGCGTGTGCCGGTATTTCTTATGCCTTTCGGAGCCTCGGTGTCCAAGGCTTATTATTGAGGAGATTCTGCTACAGTTATCAGTTGGATTCGTCATGAGTCTTGCGACCACTTGCCGACCATCCCTTTGATCAGTGACATCCGATCTCTTCTTCAGAGCGCAGTTAGCACTCAGATTCGGCACATCTACAGGGAAGCCAACGCAGCTGTTGATTGGATTGCCGCCAGAGTGGCCTATCACTCTGATTTCTGGAGCTAGAAACAGGGCGACCCTTGCCCTATTATCCTGACCCAAATTTTGTACTCAGATATTTCGGGTTTGACTCACCCTATAAGGATGTGATCATCTGCCTGTACCAAAAAAAAAAAGATTCAATAATTAATATCAGAGCCTAGTTGATAGATATAACTTTGCATAAAATCGATAATTGCATTATATTTGCACTGAGTTAAAATAATCAAACTATCTTCAATCCATTTTGAAATTCAATAGTTTTAATTTTATTTTATTTTTAAATAAACATGCACGTGGTGCTGATAAAAGATGGCCGTGCAATTATAATTTAAGAGAAAGAAAACAAGCTGGTAAATATGAAAGATAATGCTTTTGAAAGAAAAATTAAATAGCAACACAGGTTTTTCTTTTCTTGCATTTGTGGACTTTATGTTGAGCAATGTATTGGACCTAAAATCTATAAAAGATTTATGGGATATATTATAGAAATTTTATAAAAAAAGCCCATAGCTAATAAAATTTTTCTTTGAATGCATCCATACAATATGAGGATGGAAAAAGAATTTTCTTTTGTAGGAGCATTTAAATAAATTTAACACTTATCAACAAGCTAGCTGCTAAAGTTAATATAGGGATGATGAAAAGGTTGCCATTTTATTGTTAGGCATCCCTCCTTATATATCTAATTATGCTTGAAAGTTATGAAATGTATTATTTTCAAATTTATTGAAAAGATACTTGGTTATTTAATGTTTGCTTAGGTTATCAAAGTTTCTTTGACTACTTTTATCAATTTGTGAGACATTTGTGTTTCTTGTAAACACTTTATAATCTTGCAAAGTTAGTAAAATTGAACATTGATCCAGTGAAAATATCTCAATTGAGAAAATTAAGTAAAAATCTTTTGTGCTCTTATTTTTGCTTATTATTCTCTTCATTGAACTACACTTATAAGAAATCATTTTTTTTCAACATTTATCATCAAACTATCTTCAAGGTGAAGCCCATCATCTCTGCATTGCTTGCTAAAGAAATTTGTAGGAAAGCAAATAATATGTCTTTCTGGTAATGTAGTGACTATGAGGGAAAAGATGCACAGAAAAAAGTTTTAGTTGGAGAAGGCGATTAAGATCCAAATCAAAGGAGTATGAAAAGAGAGTATAAATGGTACGAAAGAGAAAATTTGAAGGAGCTCAAGAAAATGAATCAAGGCTCGCTTGGATGGGCTCCTATCAAACCTAATAAACTATATTTAAATTTCATTTATTAATACAACTAAATTTTTAAAATTAATTTAAGTTTCTCGGACTCATTCAGAAACAAAGCTTTAAAATTTAAATTTTTTATGCACTGCGGAAGGAGGGGACTTCAAAAAGAACTAAATAATCCTGCTAATAAAAATGAAGTTGGTAGTGCTTTGATAATCATGCGTGTGCTTTGATAGTCGTGCGTCCCGAGCAGAGCTTCTCTGTTAGGACGGTCTTTAAGATTCGTGCTCCCGACTTCGTCTTCTCCGATCTCCGGCGATCCTGCGTTTCTCCGGCTGTGTTCCATTTGGATTGTTCCTGCTGCTGTCCTCTTCTCTCCCATGGCCTCCGATGGGGTGTCTGACGGGAGGGCTTCCGGGAGCAAGATGAGGGGATCCTGTCATGGGGGGCGTCTTCTCCTGCTTCGGACGCTGCTTTCCCTTGGGCTCATCGAAGACGGGTGGTCAGTGGAGCCGACCACCCTTAGGTCGCTATGGATGGGATGCTCCTTCCCTTCTCCGGCGGAGGTTGAAGAACTGATCCGGCGCTTCCCGGAGGTCATCCAGGTCCCGACCTCTTCCCTGGAGTGCGAGGCCAGCTCGTGGGGAGCGAAGGCGGTGCTGGCTCGTTCTCTCTCTCGGTGGGTGCCGCCGGAGGCTATCAAGCGTGAGCTGCATCGTGCTGGGTTGCCGGGAGAAATCGAGGTGGTTCCCCTGGCTCACCGGCACTACCTCATCCGGTTCTCTGATCCCACCTCTAAAAGCCGAATCCTTGAGAGGCCTTGGATGATCAACGGGCAGATTCTTGCGGTGATGGATTGGAAGCCGGAATTCATCCCAGCGGAAGACTCTTGCTGCAGGCTCTGGTTTGGATCCGGCTTCCTCTGCTTCCGATGGAGTTCTGGGCGGATGATTCCCTCTCTTCCATTCTCTCGGTGGCGGGGAATTTCTGTTCTCCGACGAGGCTACCAAAGCTCGGATGCGGGGAGGGTTTGCTCGGGCTTGCGTTCGAGTGGATCTGGGTATTCCCCTCCGGCCAGGGGCCAGGATTCGTGGATTCGGCGCCCCCTTCTGGCAGCAGTTCTCGGTTGAGAACCTGGAGGATATTTGCCATCGCTGTGCTTCCCTGCACTCTCTGGTCCATGCAAGCCAGCGGGTCCATCGGATTCTTCGTCTTCTGCTCCTCCGTTTGGTCCCTGGCTGGCTGCAGTTCGGCGTCGCCGTCCTCCTCCGGCGCAGCCTCCGGTCCCAACGGCGGGAGATCGGCCATGCCCTGCTTCTGCTCCTGTGTCTAAGGACGGTTGGACTGTGCCGAAGAAGTTCGCCCGGCGCCAGCTTCTTTCTTCCTCTGGATCCTCCGTGCCACCTTCTGGGCTGAAGCTTGGGCGGGGTGGGTCGGTCGCAGTTGAGTCGCACGCAGCGGTGACTCGGAAGCCGGAGTTGAAGCCCTCGGCAGCGTCTTCCTCCCTGGTTCAAGTCCCTGTGAAGCTCGGTCATGGAATCCAGGAAGAGTCAAGGCATTGCTCGAGCGTGCCGGTTGGCACTGTAGCCCAGTATCAGAACTCAGTGTTTCAGAGTTCAGACTTAAATGGAATTCATTCTCTAATTCCTAATGTGCAATCCTCTATGGATGAAGATGATAAAGCAATTAAATTTCCAAAGTTGGGCCTCGTGGTCAGTGCTAGTAAAGACCCCGTCTCGGGGCCTGCTAAGCGGGCCCGTCCTGTGGAGCCATCGTCGACCAGAATGCCATCCCGCTCTTCCAAAGCCAAAGGCAAGACCGTTCTTTCTGGTAGAGGTGGGGACAATGCAGCCTTCAAGTTTGCGGCTTCCTCGGTGGGTGGTCGGGTGTCATCGGCCCAGATTGGCCCAGGGGCTAAGAAGGCTCGAGGTCGGGTAGAGGCCTTTTCGGGGTTAGCTTCTGAGGGTTCTGAGCCGACCCAATTAGAGTCCAGTACTCACTTATCAGCGGTTCATCTGCTGAAGGAGGCTATTCATGTATCTGCACCAGCGGGATTGACGGACTCAGGCCAGATACTTGATTGTGTGGAAATGGGATCCCGGAATTGTCCTAAGGAGATACCAGGCGATACGGAGGTCCTGATGGAATCAACCCAGGCTGTTGTTGCAAAGGCCCGGGAGATTTGGACTGCTCCGTGGTGATGTCAGGGGTGTTGGATGGGGAGTCCTCCAATCCAGCCTTACCATGAAGATTCTTATATGGAATGTGCGAGGAGCATTGAAACCATCGTTTCGCTCCTCATTTGGGAGGCTTATGCAGCTTCACTCATTTGACATTTGCATCTTGCTGGAAACTCGACTTTCTGGGGCTAGTCTTGCCCGTTTTCGAAGACAGATTGCTCGAGTTTGGACTTCGTATGCTGTTGAGTCCATTGGTCTTTCGGGGGGTATTGTTGCTTTATGGAGGAATGATAATATCAGAGTTGATGCTTTTCACAGATGTGGGCAGCAGGTTGCGTTGGTCATCTCTGAGGGAAGTGCCAGCCCTTGGCTCCTATCCGGAGTTTATGCCAGTACTGATCTCCGGGAGCGTCGGGTGCTGTGGTCTGAGACTCAGAATCTTCTTGACCAGGGGTTCCCCTCCCTTATTGCTGGAGACTTCAACTGTATCTTGAGTGCCGCAGAAAAGAAAGGTGGCCGGGCTTCCCATGGCTCTATGGGCCGGCTGAGTTCAGGGACTTTATTTCTTCTGCTGGTCTGTTGGATTTGGGTTATCAGGGCTCTCAGTTTACATGGTGCAACAACCGGCAGGGATCAGCTAGAGTCTGGGAAAGATTGGACAGGGCCTTGGCCTCTTCTAGTTGGCTCCAGCTTTATCCCTCTGCTACTGTCACTCACTTGTCCAGAATTGCCTCTGACCACTGCCCTCTCTTTATCTCTACCGATATCACCTCTCAGCGGCATAGGCAGTTCAGATTCGAGAAATTTTGGACCTCATATCCTGCTGCTCGCTCCATCATCTCTCAGGTCTGGCAGTTACCAGTTAGAGGTAATGCCATTTATCGGCTTTCCAGAAGGCTTGCCCTTGCTAGACGTCGACTTTCTAGATGGCATAGATTGGAGGTTGGGGATATTGACAGACAGGTGGAGCTGGTTGAGTCTACTATCTCTTCTCTTCAGGCGAAAGAGGACCTGGCGGGTTCTCTCTCTTGTGAGGACCTTTCGTCCCTGCGATCGAGTCTGGCGCTCCACCACTCTCTTCTGCTGCAGCAGGAGACCTTTTGGCGCCAGCGGTCCCGTATCCAGTGGATTCAGGAGGGGGACTGTAATACAAGATTTTTCCATCAGGCCACTCAGAAACGCAGGGCGAGGAACCGCATTAGGCATATAACTGATGAGGACGGTCAGCTCCAGGTGGATGATCATGTGATTCATGCTCAGCTCTTTAACTTCTTTCATAGTAGGTGGACTGAGCAACCTGGTTCTGGTGTCCCTGTTCATCCTATTCTGTCCCCCAACACTGTCTCTATTGCTGAGAACATCTCTCTGACTCGGCCTGTCACTACGGAGGATATTCGGCTGGCTTTATGGGATCTTGGTGCTGATAAGGCCCCTGGGCCGGATGGCTTTCCTCCGTTTTTCTTTCGTCAGTATTGGGATATTCTGGGAGAGGACTTAGCTCAGGCAATCAAGCTTGTCTTTCATCGCAAATCTATCCCCTCTGAATGGAATCGTACCTTCATTACCTTGGTTCCTAAGAGGACGGACGCTTCCAGCCCACAGCACTTCCGGCCTATCAGTTTATGTACTACCTTATACAAGGTTTGTGCTCGTCTCCTGGTTATGAGGTTGTGTTGGGTTATTCCTCGACTTATTTCTCCGGAGCAGGGGGCTTTCCTCAGAGGGCGCAGTATCACTGATAATGCTTTATTAGCACAGGAGTTCATGCATGACCTGCGTCGGACTTCTGGGAGTCAGGGGCTTATGGCCATTAAGCTTGATATGGAGAGAGCTTATGACAGAGTTAACTGGGAATTCTTGCGTCACTCTCTTCAGTTGTTTGGGATCCACCAGCTGTTTATTGACTGGATCATGGCCTGCATTCAGAGTCCGTCTTTCTCCATCCTCATCAATGGAGACCGGACTGATTATTTCCATTCTAAGGTTGGGCTGAGACAAGGTTGTCCCCTCTCCCCGTTTCTCTTTGTTATAGCAGCCGATTCTTTATCTCGGGCTCTTCATCAGGCTCAGCAGGACAATGCTCTACACCCTTACCGAGCTGGATCCCAAGGTCCCTCGATCTCTCATCTGCTCTTTGCTGACGATTGCATCTTCCTGGGCAGGGCTACTGTGGCCAATGCGACCATGTTTGCTTCTATTCTTCATAATTACTGTTCTGCCTCTGGTCAGAAAGTTAATAATGCTAAGTCTGTTATTTGTTTTAGTCCGCGGGTGACCTCTTCTCGGAAGGATACTATCAAGCAGATCATGGGGATTTCTGTGCAGTCTGAGTGCCTCTCCTATCTGGGTATTCCTATTACTGGCAGAAGACCTAAGATCTCGGACTTTAGTAAGCTCGAGTCGAGGATTCGTGCTCGGCTGGAGGGGTGGCAGGTCACTGGGCTATCTATGATGGCGAGGATCACTCTTATTCGATCAGTGCTTACATCTCTTCCTCTCTATCTCTTATCTAATGTTGTTGTCCCTTTGACTTGTCTGAGGAAGATTGAGCGTTATTTCAGGGATTTTCTCTGGGGTTCATCCCAGGATGGTCATGGTGTTCATCTTTTAGCCTGGGACTGTGTCTGCTTGCCGCTTTCTGAGGGGGCCTTGGGATCCAGTCCTTGACTGCTCGGAGGGAGGCCTTGATTGCTAGGCATGCTACTCGTTTTTTGCTTGATCCGCACTGTATGTGGAGCTCCTTTATGCGTGGCAAGTATGGGGAGTGGACTCCTTCCACTAACCTGCAGTCTCTTCGGGGTCACTCTTTTTTCTGGAAAGAGGTTTGCTCTCATGCTCCGGACATCCTTCATAGTATCTCCTGGATTCTTGGCAATGGTGCTTCTGTGGACGTTGCTTATGATTCTTGGATCGTTGACCTTCCTTTGTCTCGATGGCCTACTTTCGTCAGCACTGATATTCCTCTTGATATGCGAGTTAGTGACCTCACGGTGCCGGATCATTCCTCTTGGTCTACTCCTCTGTTATCCCGCTTCTTTGGCGAGGAGCTTAGACGACGTATAGCTGCTATTCCTCTTTCTCCTGGGCACTCCCCCGACATCAGGGTTTGGAGGCGGTCCGGTATTCCGAGTGCTCCCATCAGGGACATTATCAAGTTTTACCGAGCTTCATCCCGACCGCTAACAGACATGACTTGGATTTGGCATCTTCCCATTCATCCCAGGGTTCGTCTTTTTCTATGGAAGATTGCTCGGAATTGTCTCCCTACTTGCTCGGTTCTTTCTAGACGTGGCATGGGCATTCAGCCTACGTGTCCGATATGCGGTATTGAGGAGGAGGCGGTGGATCACGCCATCTTCACTTGTCTCAGAGCTCACCACATTTGGGAGATCGCTAGGGTCAAGCCTTGGGCGGTCGCCTCTTCTTCTCTCTCATTATCTTTCTTGGACTTGATCAGGCAGGATGTTAGGAGAGGGTGCAGTAAGCAGGGCGCGACGATGGCCTACATTGCTTATCAGATTTGGTTATCTCGGAACCGGATTGTCTTCACTCAGGAGCCTACTCCGTCTTTTAGGGTTGTCCGGACTGCTGTGTCCCTATCTTCTGAGTATACATCCCATCGTCTTGGTTGTGATTTTGATAGCCCTGGCCTCTGGGATTCCCATGCTGCCCCGGCAGCGCACCGGAGAACGGTCTTTATTTCTTGGGAACCCCCCCTCCAGGGTTTATCAAAATCAACTTTGATGGGAGTGTCCGAGGCAGATCAGCCGGATCGGGTTATGTCATACGGGATCCTGACGGCACTATGCTTGCGGCTGGGGGATTTGGACATCTCGATTCGTCAGTGCCGCTTGCTGAGCTTTATGCTGCATGGGCTGGAGTCTCCTTTGCTATACGCAGTCTCCATGCCCGTCGTCTTATTCTTGAGGGTGATGCTCTCACGGTGATTCGATGGCTTCGCCAGGATCATTGTGCGCAGTCGCCCACCAACCCTTTGATCTCTGATATTCGCTCTCTCCTTCAGGGGGTTCACAGTATACAGATTAGCCATATCTTCAGGGAAGCCAACTCAGCGGCTGACTGGATTGCCGCTAGAGTTGATGATCATTCGGGATTCTGGTGCTGGAAGCCCGGTGAATGGTGTCATCCGGGTCTGAACTTAATATTGTATTCTGATAGTGTGGGTTTGAGCCACCCTAGAGTAGTGTGATTCTTGTCTGTACAAAAAAAAAAAAAGAAAAAAAAAAGAACTAAATAGAAAACGAAATGCAAGGAGAGCATCAGCTTGGAGGCGCAACAATAGAGAAGGAATGTCGGTCTCTTCTAGATGAATGTTAACACCCCTACCCTCAACCTACCATCAAATCTACTAGGATAATAGCAAACAACCAAAGATCATAAATTTGATTAATTTGTAACCATTTCTCAATTGGACATATATTAGATCAATCAGGAAATATTATGTTAGTAATTTTTAATTTTAAAATTTGTTGATGTAACACCCAGATTTTTGAACAGCCTAGTTTTGATCATGTGCATTCAATCAAAGTTAGAATGGAATTATAATATGGGTTAGTATTTTTTTTTTGGTACAAACGGATGATCACACTAATCTAGTACGGTCAACCCAGAAAGATCATACTACAAGATTTGTTTCATTACTAGGGTACAGGGGTCATCCTGATTCCATATCCAAAACTCAGCATGATGAGCCACAGAGGCTGTTATCCAATCAGCTGCAGAATTGGCTTCGCGATAGATATGCCGGATCTGGGCTCCGTATATTCCCCCAAGAATAGACCAAATATCGTGGAGCAGTGGATTGATAGGGACTTGGTTGTAGCTTTTCTTATGAATCCACCGCACGACAGTAAGTGAGTCCCCTTCAATGATAAGGCTGTGAGCATGAAGAATCCGAGCAGCGTGAGCAATACCAGCCCAAATTGTATAAAGATCAGCCGTAGGGACAGAAGGGTCGAGAGTGCCAAAACCACTTGTCGATAGCAGAGCTTCATCAAACCCTCGAATAATGAAAGCTGAACCAGCTAGTCTTCCTTGCACATTCCCATTGAAGTTGATTTTGACAAATCCTGAGGGTTCCAAAGAGATGAAAATCATATGCCGGTTCGCTGCTGAAGCAGTAGACAACCCCAGTGGCCAAAGGTGTCAGAATCAAAAAGCAATGCAATGATATGTGAATTCCGTCGATAGAGATTTGATTTTTTGCACAATCCTATGGGAAGATATAATATTATCGATAAAGATAAGCTGGTTCCATGATAACCAGATCTGATAGATTATAACTGTCCAAAGAGTGCTATGCTGTTGAGTGGCCCTTCAAAGACTATAAAAAATAGAAAGCCGCATCGATCCCATATCATCCTCTCGATAATCTATTCCATATCAGTTAGTAAAATTTATTGATGTAGCATTTATTAGTAAAATTTATTGATGTAGCATTTATCTGATTTATATATGACATGGTAGGTCAGATATACCAAGTATTCTTTATTTTTTATCATACGCTACAAACCATCTTGAATAGTGTTGCCACTTGCCACCACCATAGAGAGCCTTCCATCAAGTGTTTCTTCGTCACGACATCATCTCATGACCTCACCGTTCTATTTTCTTCTTAAAAGAAGACTTTTTTTTTAAAAAAAAAAAGAGAGAGTCATTTTCTAGTTTGAACTTTGAACTTTGTAACGAGTTTTTTATTTTTTTTTGACAGCCGGCCTCATGGACCGTTCTGGTCAAAGCCGGTCTGGCTAGATGCTCTAGTGATCGACGGCCAGAACCGAATGCTTGTAATCAAAAGAGGTGACAAGCGAGCGTTCTCTCGAAAAATCCAGCAGAAAGTAAAAAGAACAAGAGAAAGGAGCAGAGATCTAGGGCAACGCGCTTCTCGAGCGGCAAACTTCAGACCCGAGGTACGCAGAGATCTCAAAACCCTCGTCTTCGTTGAATCCATCTCTCGAGTCGTGAAATCCTAGATTCTGTAATCTTTCCCGATGCCTTGCCTTGGTTCCTGATTTCTCCTATCGTACGCCCCGATAGACTTGTATCTCTAAAACCCTTACACTAAGGCAGGCGGTGCGATCTCTTTTCAATGTTTTACCTATTAATACAGAAACATCTCTCTATTTTTGACTAAAAAATCGAAAATATTCTTGTGATCCATCCATCCAAAGAACGCTTCGATCTGTCTGCAACTTATTTATAAAATATAATCATAAAATCGAACTGTTTAATTCCCTTAATCGGCCAATTCAGTTTATTATCTGGAAGATAAAAATGCGAAAGCTTTTTTTTTTTTAATTTGCTTCTGTCTGTTAATTTAGAAAATTCCAGCTAAAGAGATTCTTTGATCCTTAGAAACATATATGTTTTGTGCTGGGGTTGGATATTATGATTTTGTGACTGCTTATTCGCAATTTTGGATATTGAAATGTAGGATTTCGAGCCTGCTTGGTCAAACCGTACCGGAGCTTTATCTATTTAATCTGTACTTAGAAATTTGAATCGGTTCTGTTCATGTAATCATGTTGGAGAATTGGACCTCACATAGAGACCATTTTTTCTTATGTGCATCATCTTTGAGAATTGTGGGGTGCTAATTCATCGAGGTAAACCCTGAGCTGTGTTACTCAGGCTTTCTAATTGCCAAGATATCAACTCATTGCGGTTCGAATTATATCAGTTAGTGGGATTGAGCAGGAAGAAGTCAGCAACTTCATTATTATTATTGTTATTTTTAATTATTAGAAAACGAGTAAAGATTTATTTTTCCCTCTGTAAGGTGTAGATTTGTGGCTTTACAAAAGACTGAAGATCTGTCGAGCCCTTGTTGGCAATTATTTATTGATAGAAAGAGATGGGGAAGCCACTCTTGTATGAGATTTGGCAAAAACCTGCCAGCAGCTGTATCATAGGAATATGCACTGCGATTTGGTTCTACATTCAGAAGAAAAACATTGGCTATACCAATGTTGGCTTGAGTTATGAAACAGCGATCGAGGGGCATTACTGGAGAATAATTACATCTGCATTCTCGCATATCAGCGTGCTTCATCTGGTTTTTAACATGAGTGCTCTTTGGAGCCTTGGCATGGTTGAGCAGTTGGGCCATGTGGGTCTTGGTGTAGAGTTTTATCTTCATTATACTCTAGTTCTGGTTGTGTTATCAGGATTGCTTGTCCTGGGGGTGTATCATATTCTGATTCAGAAGTTTAAGCTGGATTATTTCAGGAGAGTGACAGCCGTTGGTTACTCATGTGCAGTGTTCGGGTGGATGACAATCCTTGCCGTGAAGCAGCCATCTTCAAGGCTGAATATATTTGGGTTTCTTTCTCTGCCAATAAGCTTTGCACCATTTGAATCGTTAATTTTCACATCCATAATGGTTCCACAAGCAAGTTTTATTGGCCACTTGTCAGGAATTATTGTTGGTTATTCCATAGCTTGGGGTTTGATTCATGGAATGAATAATTACTGGGCCATTTCAATGCTTGGATGGATTATTCTTCTGTTTGTCTTGAGCCTTAAGCGCAGTGGAGCTTTTGACTTAAGTTTTATTAAGATTGAGCCAGTTGCAGATTCTTCACTACCTACTGTGGGCTTTCTTGCTTCTGGAAGTGGTAGAACTCTGCAGATGGGTATTCGTCCTGGTAGAGGTGCAGGACTTGTATAGCTTACAGATGAGACCATATGGTTGTTCCATAGATGATTGGTCTATCATACATCATTGTCCACTCATGCAAGTTTTCTTGAACTGGGAATCACCCATATATTTCTTTTCTGGTTCTATATTCATTATACAAGCTTATTCTCTGTCAAAGTTCCGGGAGGCCCTTCTGATTGTAAAGACTATGGTTGATCAGAACATGGATTCTAGAACCAGGTATTGCACATCTTTCAGTTGACTTGTGTTCCAGGTGAAAAATTCTTTTGGAGCTTCTATGACTAATTTGTGGAATTTTATCAGAATAGTCTTTTCAATTCTGGGTTACTCTGAATTGTAGATTTTAGTTTGTTGAGTCACATATTGTAATTAAACTAAAATATTGGGGTCATAGTGTTGCATTCATCATGAAACATGCCATGTTTATTGATTTATAATGTACATATTTGTCATATTTGTTATAATTCCAAATACCATGATAATGGGATGGTCAATGTGACATCATAGAGTTGCTTTTGCTGCACACAACATTCAAATGATTTTTGTTATGTGTGTGCATTATTCTTTTAGCTGATGCTTAGTTGAGGAGTTTCAGAGGAACTAACATATGATTCAGTTAATTATGCTGTAGCTATACCCTCAGTTGGTGATATATCATTACCTTAACTGCTGAATCTTGTAGCCTTAATTTTTGTATCTGGTGCTACAGAAGCATCCTGTCACTGCTGTCTATTTCATTTCCTAAAAGTGGAAAATGCTAGGTATATGTGCTTCCAGGTCAGCCCATTAGATGGTGTTGATCATTTTTGTTGTAGGCTAGATTGAAGATTGAACCAATACTTATGTTAGAATCCGCTAGCATGCATGCCGACTCTTTCTACATGGTCGGAGTCTGGGATTATGCAGTCTATTGCCAAAAGTGTGTCATGCAGGTGGGATTCAAAATTTGATGTGGAAAAAGCACTGAGATGACAACTAGTTAAGTGTCGCCAAAGAAATCGCTTAATATTTTCCAGTTGGTCACATACACACACACACACACACACATATATATATATATCATTACATTAACTGCCGAGTCTTGTAATCTTAACTGTTATATCTAGAGTTACTGAAGCGACATGTCACTGTTGTTTACTTCATTTCCTAAAAGAATGCTAGGTCAAAGTGTTTCCAGGTCAGCCTGTTACATTGTGTTGATCTCTTGATTGTAAGCTAGACTGAAGATTTGATGCAGATACTACACTTAACCACCACATATATTAGAATCTTCTCAAATAGTATGCATACTGACTCTTTCTCCTTAGCTAGAGTCTAGGATCATGCAGTCTATTGCCAAAAATGTATCATATATCTGGGATTGAAAATTTGATGGGGAAAGAGCACTGAGATGACAACTACATAAGAGTTGCTAAAAATATCGCTTAATATTTGTTGGCTACTTTCTAACAGACTAACAGAATGGTACAGGGGTCTTATTATTGTGGTATCTATAGTTTCATATTGAATCTAGCATAAAAACAAAGAGAGGAAACAAACAGAAGAACTAATAGAACATAGAACATGAGCCTTCTTATTGTCCCTTTGTGGGCTACATCCACAGGCAGTGTTATATGACCTTCAACTATTTGATCAACTGCTGTGGTGAAATACGCTGATAAAACCTTTTATGGATACCTTTGTTATTGAGCTGTCTAATTTCAATGACATTCCAATTCTTAGGTTGTAACAAGATGGTAGAATATAAGAAGTGCCGAAGGATGCTCTTTTCCCTCTTGAATGCTAATTAAAGATGGGTGAACTTCACTGACAATATTTTTGATTTGGTGGACAACCTGTTGAGAGAGATGAAAGGCTGCTGTTGGTCACACATCTGGATGTTGCTAGTTTGCTTGTTGCCTACCAAAAGGAAAAGAAGGTTAACAATAGTTGCAGGCAACCTTTTTAACTCAAGTTGCTATTCTAGAAATTAGTTTAAAGGCGTTGAGCATTAGCAAAATGATATCCAGAGTGCCCTGTAAGTTCTTTAACAAGCTTTGTACTTGTTGATTCTAATTTGGTAGAGGATTGGTAATCAACATGCACATCAATTTTGTAGAATCTGTGCAAATTGGGTACTAGAACAAGTTATGGGCACCAGCCTTTACTGTTCTTTGAGAAGCAACTTAAATGGCTCGTCACTGGTAGCAGAGAGATGTTGTTGCAGCATTACTTAGATTAATTTAGGAATACGAGGCAAAGATCCTTAAATATCGACCTGTATAGGGTAAGAATAGCTGCAACATATTGCTTTGGATTCAGAACCAGTTAGAAATAGTGATCTTTTAACAGTCCATGGTGATGATAAGGTAGAGGTAGACCTAAACTAACATGAATAGAAATAATTAAGAGAGATATAACTATTTGTAATTTGAGTATCGACTTAGTTCTGAATAGAGCAGAGTGAAGGAAGCAAATTCATGTAGCCGACCCATATAGTTGGGAAAAGGCTTAGATGAGTTGAGTTGAGTTGAGTATTTAGAACCAGATGTGAATGTTGAATAAAAATGAACTAGAAAGAAAGTTGCCATATGGAAATTAGGTGATTGATGATTAGAAATAAGAGTAGGTAGTAGATTTGAGTTGTGTGCTTAGATTGCAATTGTGGTATCATGGAGGAGCAGTCAAGGTGTTTTGTAGGCTGAAATTTTAAGGCAAACCTAAACCTTGTGTAGGGATGGCAAATTAAGGTGCAAATGAAGATGAATATGTAGGAAGATGCAGTTGAGGTTAGGATGCATGGACTTGTGGTTTTTTGTATAAATTTTGAAAGGATTAATACCTTATATTACCACTTAAATACTGAGTTTGAAGTATTCGTAACTTCAGAGCATGAAAATATATTAGGAAGAAAGAGAGATAAAACCTTCCTATCTCATAGAATGAACTGAAATTTTCATTATTGCTGAGTCTACCATCTCTTACACTCTTTTTGGCTGAAGCAATATCAAGTTCAGCTAGTGAAAATGCCCCTTTACCGAACGAGAGGAGGGCTTGGGCTCCTGTTTGGTCTTAAAACAATGTCAAATAGCCTTTTTCTTTTCCTGAGGGACTATTCACTGAGGCTCTTGGACACTAATCTTATATAAAATGGGACCTTTGAAAATCTTTGTTCATCTTATACCAAGATATATGTTATACTGAGCCATGAATAATTCTTCAAGTCCCTGAATAAAAGTTATGGAAGGCTGTCTTTTAATGAGCATTCTCCCAATATATTTTCACAGGATAGGAACAATATAATATAGGAAGAGATATCTTATAAGAAAAAAGAAAGATGCGCAACAGTTGCACTTCATGATACATACTTTTCAGTCAACCTATACTCTCCTGTTAAAAAGGTTTTCTTTCTTAGGTCTCAATTTTATACTCAGGTAAAGTCCCAAGCTTCAATAGCAGATTTTGAAGCCTGGACATTTTTTTGATTGTGTCTAGTCTTGCTCCTTGCAAGCAGGTAGCTAGAAGAATAAAGAGGTTTTGGAACCCATTTTGAGATTAATCCATCATCTTTCTTTCCATCATATAGTTCTTTATGGAAGGAGACTATCCATTATCAGGAATAGCTCATTCTTTGCAGCTCACTTATTCTTCTGGAATCCAATGTGGTCAAACACACCGACCTTAAATCTAATACCGTAGGGAAGAAACAGCATGCACTCTAGGCACATCCCACCAAAAAGTGGAGTTTTTGAATTCCATGTAACCAACCTTGCAGCACTTTTCTTATTTTTGCTTATAAGTCACACTTACCTAGAATCTTCACCTATTGTGGGTTTTTACAGCCAATTGCCCAAAAGGGCCTTTTAGTTTAAATAATCTTGTCCTTGTGTTAGCTGGCTAGTCTTGTCTGTACATTCAAGAACGACACTTTGTCATGCTTGTTTTAACTCACTCCTAAGACTGCTCTTAATAGGCACTGGCGTACCTGTTTTGCTGGTAAAAATCTGTATCCACTTCCTAGCTTTCGTCCATTTAGATGAATCTCCTCTTAAAAAATTTATGGTAGTTCAACCTGGAATCAAAATTCACTTTTATTAAATATTAAGTCTCATTCAAATCATTGTAATGGGAAAGAAAAGAAAAGATTATTCTTAGCATGTTGAATGAGTACTAATAAATTTGGGTAAGAGTATTTCTGTGTCCATCTCTGCCCCAAGATAATTTGTATAAATGCCTTAGTAACTATTTTTTGAATGAGTTTGTGACCTGATAATTTTTCCTATAAACCTTTATAACAACTGAAAAAACCCTTTGGGCAATCATTTACCAAATGCTGACACTATATGACATCTATGTATTTATTAAGCTGAAATACAAAAAATACAGTCTTGTTATAGCATTACCGTACACTCTATCAAGGTCATCTAGTGCTTTTTATGATAAGCATGGCTGCAACCATTTGCTGTGAGAATATGTTCTCAGATAAATCTCTTTCTACTAAAAGCTTATGGTCTAGGTGAACTAGACATTAATTTTGCTTCATTAAGAATTTTGTTGATCATCTTATGGGCATTATTGAGCTGATATATAGGCCTAAATTTTTATTTCATGTGCAACCTTTGTTTTTGGTAGCTAGATCAATATTGCTGGTGTCACATTAATTCTTCATTTGGATATAGCATCAACAACTTGCTTTGTATGACTTTAGATTTCACGGTAATATAGAAAGCCTTGTCTTGAGATCAGATGCCCTTGTTCGATTGGTAGCAAGAGTCACCTTCGTATCTATCATCTTTTTAAGAATTCAATATCTAGTATTTGACTCTGACTCACCTCGAATGAGATTGGAAGGAAGTTTTGATTCCATGAACTAATTCTTCAGATGCTTGAGAAATTCTAGTCCTAGAGTTATGAAATTATAAATTTCTACTTCAGGCTAAAAGTTCTCTCATCTATTGATTTTCCTTCTTGTCATTTTTCTCGGTTTTCTTTGACCAATTATTCCATTTGCTTTCAAGTATGAAATTCCATGATATATTGTAAAAGAAGAGCAGGTGAATCATGATTTTCAATATATATAGATCCAAAGACAGCCTAGACTCGAGCAACGAGCCAGTATTTACATTATCACCAACTCAACACACTGCTATGGTTGTCAAGATGCTACTAATAAGTATAATAAGATGCATATCCATGTATAATAGATTTAAGTGGTTCCATTGTATCCCTGGTTCCTGGTTTGGTAAATGTGTAGCTATGAATAAGCAAACATTTCCAATTAATGGTCATTTATTAGTCTAAAACAGTATAACATTGTCATGGTTGTGAATGGAGGTTCTGCAATTACAAATTATGTTTTTTTTTTTTCTCACAAATTCTGTGAATCTATGTTTTAGGTGTTTAAAGCTTTGCTTGTTGAAGAGTCACTTCTGTTCTTTCCTGGTTGATCGCAATTGAAGGAAGATGAATGCACGATGTTTTGGCAAATTGAAGGATATGAACTTCTACCCATGCATGTGTTGCATTAGTTCTTTGAATAGAGAGAGCTGCTGATCTTATGAATCATCTTTTTTCCTCTTAGTTGTTACAATGGGAAACCAAACCTCAATCTAATGGAAAGCAGCAGCAGGGTGGATAACCTGCAGGGTATCAGAATTCAGAGAATGCATGAAAACAGATTGGATGCTTCCTATTTTTTCCCCATTTCCTTCAACACCCATCCTTTGCATTAGTGTGAAGCCCTTGTTTTATGAAATCTAGATGATGATAAAATAGGAGTTTTCTCAGAAAAACTGAGAATGTAGTATGAGGTTTCTCCCAAGTGGAGAGAAACGAAACAACTAATATGAGCGATGAGGTGGGTTGCAGAGAAAGAGGAGCATCTTTGAAAGTTTGTACCTTAAGACGGGAAAACTGAGGTTATTTCCATCATGTGTCCTTGGAGAAAAAAAAAAATTATCACATAGTTAATTATGATTTCCTTCTTCACTGTTAGTCTGTGACATCTATATTTGCTCCTCTTGCCTTTGTGAGGGTAAAGAGGTCCCCTTCTTCAGTACCTAAATGCAGAACCTCTGGTTCCGCAGGAAAGATGCTAACAAAAACGCTCATGACTCGCGCTACGCTGGTGCCATGGATCACTTGAAAATTTGGTGGGAGTAGGAAAATAATACCCAATATAACCAAATCGGATTAAATGTCTATGGTTAAATAATTAACAGTTTATTTGGTCAGGTACCCAGGTTGGATGTTGCTTACATCTAATAAACTGTCCAGCCATTTGCATGCATATTTTCTGTAATACGTATTATAAATGAACAGAGATTTTATATATCAAACATATGTACTTCATTTCTTACGAAATATCATATTTGCACTTTGCAAGTCAATCTACCATTCAGCTCTTCGATTCATATGCAAGCTATTAATGGCCACAATTAGATCTATAATTCATGAATAAAACTATTAGCAGTGGTTATGGATGTTTATATATGCCAGGGTGTCAATGTTAACATAATTAAATCTATAGTTAATGAAGAAAACATATGGATGATCTATGCCAGGGTGTGATAGGAAACTCTTGGGGAGCTTCTCTGTCCTCAATCACTCTGCTTGGTCTTCTCATTTATTTCGAATCTAATCTCTCTTCTTTTTTTTTTTTTTTTGCCTCCTTTTTCACATTTTATAAGTGAGAAAATTAAAATTAAAAAGAATCCTATGAGCCCTTCTTTTTATTGGTTCTTTATTGAAATAAAAAAATAACTGTTTAAGGATCAAGACTCCATTCGTTTTCTTTCCTATCTTGACTCCTATTTTTTCCTGTTTTCACTAGTTTCTCTCTTTTAGTTAAACCCAATAAGTATTTTTTTGGCTTTATCATATTTGTTGGCCATCCAATCCTCTCTTGATTCCTATTTTTCCTCTTTTCACTTGTTTCTCTCTTCCAGTTCTACCCAATAAGTAAATTTTTTTGGCTTTTATCATATTTGTTGACTATCCAATTGAGGTTCCAAATGCAAACAGGATCTGATGAAAATCCAAATTTAATTATGTTACTTGGGTTTGGATTGTACGTTGCTTGGATTCAATCAAAATGCACGTTTTATTATTTATTTATTTTTTTTTGATCCACTTGTAGTATAATTATTTAAGTCTAAACGGTTGGAATGCACCATCTATCGCTCTGAATCTTTGATTGTCAAGTAGAGAGGTGTGACCAATAAACCTTTGCTCGCACCAGTAAGGTTATAGCTTTTCATGAAAACAGGCCAACATAACATGGGTTATGCTTCTCTCGCTTGCATCCGGATCGAAGTGGATGGATGGGACTGGAATGGTCTTTAGGGATGCAGTGAGACGCCTCCATTGGCACTGGGTAAGCAGATCAAAGTCGATCTGTTAACCATCTCAAAATTCCTTACATATCTCTTTTAATAAAAGGATGTTGAGGAGTTTGAATCAAAACTCACTTAGAAAGTCAAGTGTTTCTGGATTGGCTAAAAGGCTGTGGTGGCAAATTTCGCAATGTTACTTTAGATATGTGGCAGACATTTTGAGTGCCTGAGCATCCAAAAGAATCCAAAACGAAAGCCTTTAAAACTCAGACGTGGGACACATCTTTATCTTATACGTACACCTCGTAGATATATAATCATAATGATGATGATGATGATGATGAAACAATTTAATAGAATGAAGTGCGAAGAAGTGTTATGAATTATCTCAGGTATGTCCAAAATTTGATATTATCCGGATAACACTAATCACACCACATCTTTAAAAAAAAAAAAAAAGGCACTGGATTTGATGCATCCTTCAAGTACTTAAAGTACAAGATGTAGAATAAAACTAGAAGCATTGCTCTCCAACCCGTATTTTCTTCGCTCCACCAAACTTATACTGAGTCAGCGCCAGATCATGTGGGACAGACTAGACTTCAAAGGCTTAGTAATCTGAAAGCAGAAGTTAAAGACATGAGGAGAAGGAAGCTTGAAGGGCTCTATTTGTTGCATCCGAGCTCTCCTTTATTTTTGATTTTAAAACAGCCTCAACCGCCTCTAATGCAGAGCGCACACGATATTTTTCAGAAATAAATCAATGCAGCATATCAAACAATAAAGGTATTATGATCATTTTTTAATGTCCAAATTGAACTAGGTATAATAAAATAATAATGATTTTTAATTTATATTATTAAATTAATTTTTAAAATAATAATATTTTTAAAAAATAAGGAGGAGGACAAGAATAAGCATACTTAGGATTACGCAAGTAGTAGAAGAATTAAAGGGGGAGGTTAAGAGTAATAAGAGATTGTAGAGCAACAATCATATATATATATATATATATATATATATATATATATATATATGCCCGTGGCTTAGGTATATTAATTTATTTTATAATAAGATGTATAAGTTGTAAAAAAGCGAAAGCAAAAAAGAAAGATAAAAAAAATGCTTTCTTTCATTTGGAGTAGTGTAGAGAAAGAGAGATGGATACATCTAGAGTAGACTATTTTAAGGAAATAAAAAAAATTATATTTATGATACTAAAATTTAATTTTTTTAATAAAGTAACATAATTTATATTTTTTTTCAATATATTATAAGTGAAGCCATAACTTATTTTTTATATAAACGTCTAATATTTTGTTTCAAAATACAATTGTTATAGCTTTAAGAGCATAATAGAAAAAGGTTATATACAATTTTAGATAGTTCAATATTTAATAGACTGGCAGGATAGTAATTAAAAAAATATATGAATTTATATTATAAATTTAGTACCTTTATTTCATTGCATAGATTTTACATCTTTTTTGTTAAATATATGAACTTGATGCAACGAAAGAACCTTTATGGTAATCCAAAAAATTCATCATATCTATACTGTATACTTGGTACCTTCTTTTCATTGGGTAGACTTCACATCCTTTGTATTAAATATGATATAAAGTATTTAATGTAGTTCTCCACACAGCCAAAAAGGGAAAAATCTTTGGTTTAATATTTATAAGATTATAGTGTTATATAAAAAGAATATGTATGAATTCTAAAAAAAATCATAAATAGTTAAATTAAGATTGATGAGAAAAAAATAGTATTATAGTAATATTAAAAAACTCTTTTTATTATGCGGTGGAGCCAACTACTATGCCTAATCTGATAGAAGGCCCCATGTCGCCACCTTTGGTTTAACTATGCTAAGCGTTTCACCACACCTTTTTTTCATTTTATTTAAATCTATCAAAGAAGCAAGCTAAACCGTCTCACCACATCTTTTTTTCATTTTATTTAAATCTACCAAGAAGCAAGGACAAAAAGTTTTCATCCAATCTATCCATCCAACAATTTAGATAAAATTATATACTTAGGTACAAAATATATCATTTAATTTTTCTATTCCATTTGCTTGTTTCGACAAATGACTCTCAATGATAGTTCAGATTATGTATCATGTCTATGCTCGGTAAAACTTAAAAAAAACCTTCTTTTCATTGCACAAACTTCGTATCCATTTCTAATAAATATGATATAAAGCATTTAATATATTTGTCCAGGTGGCACAAAAGAGAGGAAATTTTAGAATCTATTATATTAGATTGCTAAATTTTAATGCAACTAAATAGTTGTTTGGATCTCTCTAATTTAATTTGAACTCCATCTTAAATTGTAGTGCACCTCATCTCACGTATTCAGAATATAGTAATTTAACTACATACTTGGACTATAAGTGAGTTTAAAAAATGTAGGTTGACTTCCAACCAAATTAATCATAAACCAACTTGCAGGAAGTCAAGTTATAGTTTGAAAACTTAAGAATAATTAATTTAATATTATAACAATAATATTGTAACATAATTATAATAATATATATAGTATAATATAATATAATATAATATAAAATATTAATTATAAATATAATAATATAATAAATGTTGCACTAGAATATTGTTTTAATTATAAAAATATTATAATACTATGTCGTATATATAGTATACTAATATAATATTATTATACTATACTATTATAATTTTAATATTACTATAATATGATATTATAATGTTGCAATACTATATATTATAATAATGTTATTAGTTTCTAGTAATATACTAAAATATAATTATTAATAATACTATATTAGAATAATATTAGAATGATATTATACTATTATATAATAATCATAGTGTATATAATAATCATGATATTATATTCCATATTATGATATTAATATAATATTATTATATTCTATTATAAGTCTATAATATTACTATAATAATATTTAATATTATTAACTAATAAAAAATAAAACATTAATAATATTATAATATTACATAATTCTGTAACATAGTATACTAATATAATATTGTTATATTATATGATAGTATTATATTAATAATAATATATAATGATATTATGATTTTTAATGATATGTATATAATATATATCATTATTATTTTTTATAAATTAATAATTATTTATAAAATATTTTGGCAACAAAATAGCTTGTTGAGATTTTACAACTACAACCTTAAAACACATTAGTTTAACCATAATATAATTCATAACTCAACTGCATTATAACTTGAGTTGCATTGCAATTTTATTTGCAAGATTCCAAAAGGCCCTTAAGGTGCTTAGCAAAGCAAATTAACACACCAATTTGAGCCATCACAGCTCAAAAATAATCCAATTGATATTTGTTCATCTTATTTAACTGGTTATAAACCATTCAACCCTTCCTTAATTATCCGATATAGGGTTAATTATTTCATCACTCCTTCCTATTGCTGCTGCTATCTGATGGGCCCTCCTTTTGGTTCTGGGAAGTCATTGGACGGTTCATCCTCAAGTCTGCAGGCGACTGCTGCTGCTGCCGTTGAGGCTGCAGATGCTGCAGCATAGACTGAAATGGGTGGAGCTCCGGATGCTGAGGACGGAGCTGGAGTTGCTGAAATTGGTGAGCTCGCAGGAGCGATTGCACTGCTTGGCCATGGGGGTAGGACTGTTGATAGGCTCCAAATTGTGGTGGTCCAACATTCATCATTGGACCACCATTTGCCATCATCTGGCCTGTTGCAAACTTCAGCCCTTCTGCTTCCTCTCGCAGTGCATCTTTTAAAGCTACACAATAAACAACATAAGCTCTTCTCTCTTTCTCTCTCTCTCTCTCTCTCTCTTTGGTAAGAAAGAAAAAACATAAGCTTTGGAAAAGATAGATACAATGATCTATGGAAGCAAAGCTCTGGATGTCAAAAATATCAAATGGTATGTTCAACAAAAATGAAAATCCCTTAATGCATACAATAGTTTCTAGACCACCACTAATTTTTGAAGCAACTGTGGCTTCCTTTGCACTATAGTGCATTGCTACCACATTCTGCATTCCCTTTGCTAAGGGGAAACCACATTTTGCAATCAAATTGAAATTATAAGGTCCAAATGAACATGCCATGCATGATGAAGGAAAACCCTGAGGGGAGATGGTAGGAACAGAAAACACACAGTACCAAATATCATAAAAGAAACTTACCATCCTGCAAATGAACCTGTTGTTCAATGGCTTGCAATTGCAGCTTCAGCTCACTATTTTCGGTTATCAAACCATTGGTATCCCTCTGTTACAAGCCAATATGAAAATTATTCAATCCATGCATGCAAATAACCTAATTTGGTCCTCCAGAAAATATAAAATCCTATCATTAACAAACACTTTAATTGACAAAGGATATTATGCAGTACAAAGGACAAAAAAACTTAATGATTCGTATCATGCAGGCCTAGTAAAGGATGATGCATAAAAGAAAAAAAGAAAAGTTTTAGACTCCTAGACTAATAGCGGGTCAGTTAAGAATTCAATTTGTTAGTGACCGTAAAATTGTATGTCACTAAGAAACTATCAATGATTAGATGAAGTTGTTAAGGAAAGATTAAATGGATTTGGAATGGAATAATACATAAAAGGAAAAAAAGAAAGAAAAAGTTAAGGACTCTTTGCTTAATAGTGGATTTGTTAAGAATTTGATTTGTTAATAATTGTCAGATTATATTCTGATATTAAAGAAATATTTAGTGCTATTAAGGAAAGATTCAACAGGTCTAAAGGAATAATGAATAAAAGAACAAGGAACTTAATAATTATTGAGTTTGTTAATATCATCATATGGATGCTAACTCATTGGGCTTGAAAACAAATAATATGTAAAAGATAAAAAGAAGAGAAAAATTTGAGACTCTTCATTAATAATGTATTTGTTGAAAATTTGATTTATTAATAATTATCATATTATATAATATCGTTGAAGAATATTGACCATTGTATGCTACTAAGGAAAGTTTAGCTAACAGTCAGCTTGTTCAGAATTGGTTTGTCAATGATCATCACATTGTATGCTATTGTTGAGGAAACTTTCAGAAGGTTTGTTAAGAATTACCAAAACGGTTGGTTAAGAATAAATAAATGATGTGGCAAATTGTAGCATAAAACCGCCAATCCATGAAGTGGCATGCTTGATTTTCTTTTTCTTTTTTTTTTTGAATTTCTTGAGAAGGGAAAGGTTTCTCTCTTCTATATGTTTAATCGGTATAGAGATACCACACAAGTATTCCAGGTGCTCTTAGTAAATATGCCTGGAAAATAAAATCACTTCAATTTTCTAAAGCCTGATAGAGAATATAGTGCTCCTTGAAGAAACAACTTGAAAAGAATAGCTAAATGAGTTCAAAAAAAAAAAAGAAAAAGAAATTCATAAGTAGATAAATGATAAAAGCAAAGATGTTCTTATCTCCTATGTTTTCCTACCTATCTTTTAAGTAGCATTTCCTATTCCCAATTTTGAGATCACTGATTATGTCCACAACAACTTAAAGAAAATAATTTCATATATTCATCTTAATTATTTATTTTTTGTGGGGGAGTGGCAGGTTTGGGGGCTTAGAAGTGGTACTATAAAGCAACATCGCAAAATTAGGTCACATTAAAATCTTTAATACTTGTGGCAACCATGTAAATAAATTAGTACGAAAATTGACATCTTGCATTCTCAGCTGCCAATGCAGATACATATACAAGTAGATCTGATATTCAGTCATCCAATATGATTAAGTAATGCTTCTTATTTCAATCTTAAAGTAACAATAATTGTGAAGTGTGGGATCAAGCAAGTTGGAGATTTAAACTGGTTTGTTTTTAAAGGTTTTTTTTTCTATTGCCGTTCAAATTTAACATATGTAGAATGATGAAAACTACCAGTATGTATACCTGTAACATTGCTAATTGAGCTGACAATGTTTCTGCCTCTGTTTGGAGACCTTGTACTTTTTGCTCAAGCTCATCAATATAACGCATTTTCCTTTCTTTTGATCTTGCAGCTGATTGCCTGTTTGACCAAATCCTATCCATTCCACCAAGGTACTCATCAGTATTGAAATTCAGCGTTTTTGTTTAAATCAATATGGATGTTGAAGCAAAAACTAAACTTTGTGTACCTAAACATCTTATATAAGGGCCTAATTCTTTTTTTTTCCTTTTTTTATAATTGAAACTTATAGATTGTTGGAATAACAATCATAATAACAACATCAAATAAAAGGTGTTCAAACATTTCAATCTACATGGCACTGTTTAATGTTTATGATGGCTGAATTCAAAAACTAGAAGCTCTTGAAGTGCTACGCATAAACAATGGTAGCAACTACTTATCATGATCAATCAAAACTTTAACATTAAGCATGTGACCCATGACAAAAATCTCATTTATAAGGTAGGTGTCGGTGTGGAAAGTTTTCATGAATCTAATGAACAGTTTGAACCTAACATGACCATGTCGAAAGATCCAATCATGTTATAGTTTAAATTAAAGCTGAAGCACCAAAAGATGTAACAATCCCCAAAGAAAACATGGAGCATATCAACTAGGAATGATGTAAGTGATGTCGTAGTATAAGAGATGCATGATTTGGGTGTAAGAGAAGAAAAGTTTGTGCTACACCCCTGAAATAGGTGCCTTAAGTCTACTTTAAGAAGATACATTTTCTTTTTATCATGTGCCAATTATATGAAAGACCATGAACCATTACAAATGGAAAAAATGTCCACTCAAAATAACGTTACAGATGATGAAGAGCTCTCTCAAAGCTGTCTGATAGGGTTCAATTCTCCGTGAATATGTAGGTAACGGTGCAAAGCTGTACAATCAAGGAAGATTTACAATTTTGCTTGTGGAATGATATCACACAATTTTGAAAATGGAAAAATATCATGTTTCCTTGCTAGCTAAAGATCACTCAAAAACTAGTTCATAATGTCTCAAACAATGGTATGTTTTTGTGAAACTAATACAACTAAATTAACAACAGAAATCTAAGAACAACAATGATCTGCTGTGAGATGGCAGCAAAGTGTAACCTAACAGCAAATTTTCTCAAATTTTTTAGTTATGACACCAGAGTATAATCTAGGGCTTTGGATCAATGGCCAAATTGAAGGTGCACAAGCTTAGGGTGAAGAATATAGAGAGAAGTTATACAGCTTTAAATATACTAAATCGGATAGAATCATAATGAGTATATACGTACTGCAAAAGGTCATGGTAGAAGAAATTTGTGCAACAATTAAGCATGAGACAGAACAAGATTTGCATCCAATAAGATGCCACCAACAGTTGTCATAATGTGTCTCTGACATGCTAGAAGCAACCTTTCATACAATTGAACACACTTACAGATACTATAATCATTTAGAAATGCTGACGAAAAACCTGCTATGCAGAAAAATAAACTTAGAAAGTTCTAGACATGGGCAGATGCAATTAGCACATGCTAGAACGGATGAAGATTAACCAGTATGGCAGAGCGAATGCAACTAATTTGCGCGAGAATCTTAATTAATCAAGACATGGACTTATGACCCTAGTTGCTTAAAGATCAATGTGAGGGTCAGGGTGTGCAGGTAGATTCAAGAGCTGGAGCATGGAAGTATGGATATTTGCAAAGTGCACTAAACTGTCTTTTAAGTTCATGCCAAATTCATACTCTATCAATTACCCATACTTCTTCATATCCTGTGCAAGATTGAAGCTAACATCTATCACCTGTTTGACATGCACTAAAATCCAGTGCTAGACATAATTTTATGTGTAATTTCTTTTATTTTCAACATAAACCTTCCAGAGTTATGTGCAATGCAGCAGGTATACTCTTCAACAGGATAAAAAAGAAACTGTGACTGTGACTGATCAGCCAAACCTCTTTGCTTGCTTTGGATCAATGAGAGCAAGATCAGCAAGCTTAGCATCTGACATAGCCTTCTTGATCTCTGCTGGTGTCCGTCCCCCGCTGCTCGACCCCAGCATAACTGAGGTGGACCCATCCATAGACTGGCAATGCTGGTGCCTGGTCCTTGACGTCTCATTCACACCTGTTGCCGAGTTCTTGGCCTGAGAAGGAGCAGGAGGAGCTGCCACAGAGCCGGAAGGATCACGGCTTGACAGGACCGAAGACGAAGTACAAGAAGAATTAAGCTTTTCTATATCAAGGTAGATAGAGAGCAAGTCCTCATCAGTCTCATTAGGCAATGAAGGGCCATCATGGGGTCCAAGTCCAACGACACCAAGGTCGCTATAGAAGCCGATGTCATCTGGGAGGCCGAGGATCTCCGAGTGGGCTCGCGTGTGGCCGGGTTTTCCGGCGGGAAATCCGGCATGCGGCTGACGCCGGGGCTAAACTGCCCGGCATTCAGAGGCACGGTGTGGCCAATTTGGCCGTATTCTGGATTAGACTGCGAGAAGGATGAAGACGGGGGATCGATCATAACTGGGAAGCTGCTCGATGACGAAGTAAAGGTAGAGAGGAGAGAAGAAATGGATGTCAAGTCTTCCCCATCTCCGCCATGAACCGGGGCCTTGCCCTTGTCCATGACTTTAGATTTCCGAGCCTAATTATCTCAAAACGAATAAACTTTCCAAGAGAAACAGATGGGAAATCCTGGAACCAAGTGGGGATCCGAGCCAAAGACGAATTCCTGGAAGGAAGAAGAACCGCAACCGTTTGGAGGCAAGGAAAGGTGTTTCCTCTTTATAGAAAATCGCCCGAAAATACCAGTCTGCTACAAAGGAAACCGAGAAACCCTGACAAAAAGGATCTAGAATCGAATAAAACCATTTCCCTTTAGCAATCAGAACGATAGGAGACCTTCAAAAAATCCACACACACACACAAAAAAAAAAAAAATGAAAATAAAAATGGAATCCGAGGATCGAGAGAATGAACCAAACCAAAAGGAGCTCCTTTTCCCGCGCCTCCGATCCAAATCTTAGAGATGCGAGGATCCACACATCCAGAAGTTAGAAAATCCGATCTTGCAAAGAAAGCGAGCGAGCTGACACTCCAAGAACGGTCCATTGCTGCAGCGTGCCGGGATCTCCGAACAATAGCGGGGTTTTCCTCGGTCCGCCTTGGAGAGCCAAGCGCTGGAGAGAGGTTGAAAGACGCGAAGGACCGGAAATCTGAGTGAGAGAGAGAGAGAGAGAGAGAGCGCGAGAGAGAGCGACAGCGAGTGCAAGCTTTAAAGCAGGAGACGCAACGAAAAGATAAAGACTTTCGAATTGGTATAGAGGGGTGGGCGGGAGGGAGATAAGCATGAGCTGCATGACAGTAACGCTTCCTTCCATAAGTATTTTGGTAACATTTAATTTTACTCAGAATCACCATTAAAGTATCGCTTGCTATTTATCCTGTGACAGTCAGTGATCCGCTGTACTTGCATATAGTGATTAATATTGCATTAAAAAACTATGATAATTGTATACCCTAAAATACTTTTCATGCATGAGAAATGGTGATTTCCATGAGCATGTATCCTCCATGCCATTGAATTGGCGCATCATCTCTTCCTATTTTTTGGCTGATACACTTATAATTCTCTGATTTTTTTATGAAATTGCAGTCATTCAATGTGATGATGCTTGTATCTTATAAATTTTGTGCATCAAAAGATTGATGTCCAAATGTGATGCTACACAACAAGAGTCCATAAGAGATGGTGTTTGAGCCAGAAGGACTTTGATTTGTGCTGGTTGGAAGATGGCCTTTTGTTTCGATCAATTAGCATGGTTTACAAATAAAGCTTGTATTAGATTTAAAAGGGAACAAATGTGAGCTACAGTAGCAAGCCCAACTTAGCGATATAAGATGAGCTCGATCACTTTATGTTCTGTTTAGCTTGAATAACTGATATCCATGTAGGTGTCTATGTTTGTATCTTCTTGTTAAGAAAAGTTTTGTTGCATAACCTCTTGGTGCAGCAAGCATGCATCAGCCATGCAAATTGATCGCCTGTGCATACCGCATGCGTGCAGATGCAACAAGGCCTATTGGGCCTCCGCATGCGCACCGACACTCGCGGACAGCCAATCCGCAGTCGGTGCGCGTTGCTGCATCGAAGAGCGGTACAGTAAGTCTTTTTCCTTCTTGCTGTAGGGAGAAATAGTCTCCGAGGCATGCATATTTTTAAAAATTGATAACTATTATCATTGCGGAAATTAAAAGATTACATATTAATCTATCTAATATGCATCAAGATCATATCTTTGCCTATATATTCAGGGTCGTTTGATCTAAAATATGCATATAAAAACATCAAGATCATATCATGATCTTCAAGATGACTAGTCACACTATTATCTTGAAGCCTACCTTAAGATCTAGGGATCAAATCACTTACCTTAAGAACAGTAGGTAAATCCTTATTGCTCTGCAGTCGTTCAATCGTTCGGCCTCTAGTATCGTCCACGCAAAGCCCCGAATGATCAGATTTCCGGGAGTGCTAGCTCACGAAAAATAGCTTTGCTGATCTTGAATCCTCTCACTTGAATCTTCCTCCAAGATCCATCAGGCTTCCGCTAACACCAGAATCATCAGGATTTTCTATTCTAACATTTTAGAATTACAATCCACGACTAATCGTGTATTGTTATTCTATTTTTTGTTTGTGTTCTCTGGTGAGGGAATGCCCTCTATTTATAGTCTAGATTTAGCCTTGACATTTAATTCTGACATTTAAGAATCCGTTGTTTGGCAAAAGCGAAGAGACGCTGAAGGCACGACGCATGGTTTAATTCCGACGTTCGGAGAAAATCAAGGAGTCGTGGCGTTTGGTTTAGTTCCGTCGTTCGGAGAAAACCAAAGAGACGAGGATAAATCCGACGTTCGGTAAATAAATGTCATGCATTAAATTCTATCTCATAAGATGAGATTTTAGCCATCTCATCATATGAGATCCATATTCGAGAGGTTTGGGTTCTGATCTGAATTTATTTGACTTAACCCACATAGATCATGGTCCAAGCCCAAATCAAATTTGGCTAGTCCTGAATCTATTTAAATTCAAATCAAGTCTAATTTCAAATCAATATTTGAAATTGACTTGTCCTTCTAATAGACTTAAACCAAATTGAATCTTATTCAATTGTACTTAACCCAATTGAGATAATACAATCAATCAAATTGATTAATTAAATCATATACGATTCTCAATTGTTGATCAGCAAATAGATCATCCTAGGAAACTTCTATGCGTGTGACTCTCTAGGTTCGAACCTAAGCCGGTAGCATAGAAACAACTTTCTATACTAATCGATGTGCCCATCTAGCAATGGAACCCGACGTCCGGATAGGTCGAAGAGTTGCCGAGCAAACTCCAAGAACCCTAAGAAACAGTTACCGTATAATTCATCCTCTTGACCACAAATGCTAAGGATGGCTTAAGAGCCTGTCAACTCTAAATAGCAAATCCATAAAGTGATTTCAACTTTAGTGATCATGTGACTTTCACATGAAGTGCCTTGGCCAAGGTCTTGCTAAATTGAAACACAAGCATTTCTCCTTTTAATGGGATAGGTCAAATTCCATCTTAATCCACAACTGACTACCACAAGTACTTGACTGCACCCAGTAACCTTTCGTAGCTAGATTAAAAATCCAGGTGGTCCGGCACCTAAGTACAATGAGTTGCTTGTAAGCCACTGATTGTGATCTTCAGGTCTGAAGGATACTTATACCTATATCTTCTCGGATTAACTCTTGACAGTAGAGTATTCAGAAATGAGTCACGTTCGGTGAAATGTACTCCTACACTTTCACCTGTATGTCATACCAGTGTCTCTACATTCCTTGGTTAAGAGGATAACCAACAAATATGATATACAACGTCCTATAATTGATAGTACTATGGCCCTGTCATAGTATATCATTTGGTCGCGAACTCTTTTAAGGACCTTCTAAGATAAATCCTCCTTTATCGTGAGGAAGATCCTAAGTGCTTCATTACTTTCAGGAGTATTAAGAAGATGTTCTTGTAATGAATAAACTGCCAAATAACTTTTATTATATATCAATTTATATACAATTTACATCAGCACAATCATCAAATGATTGGCTTTAGGATACAATTCCCAACATATATGATACAGCCTGAAGGTTTTATATATGAAGACGAGTCTAAAGTGTGCAGGCTACAGAAGTCTATTTATGGACTTAAGCAAGCATCTAGGAGTTGGAACATACGATTTGATAAAGTGATCAAATCTTATGGCTTTATTAAAAATAAAGAAGAACCTTGCATTTATAAATGGGCTAATGATTCCGTTATTGTATTTCTTGTATTATGTGGATGATATTCTCTTAATCGGGAATGATATCCCTGCATTACAAGGAATAAAGACATGGTTATCATCACAATTCTCCATGAAAGATCTGGGAGAAGCATCATACATCCTAGGGATGAAGATCTATAGAGATAGATCTAAGAGGATGCTTGGTTTATCCAATCTACGTACATTAACACCGTGCTAAAAAGGTTTAGCATGGAGAATTTTAAGAAAGGCTATCTTTCGATAGGCCATGAAATTCATCTTTCTAAGAATGATTGTCCGACAACTCCTAATGAAAGAGAACGTATGAGTCGAATTCCATATGCTTCGGCAGTGGGATCGATTATGTACACCATGACATGTACAAGACTAGATGTGGCATACTCACTAGGAGTAGTGAGTAGATACCAATCTGATCCAGGAGAAAAACACTGGCAAGTTGTTAAGACAATCCTTAAGTATTTGAGAAATACTAAGGACCAGTGGTTAGTCTATGAAGAGTCCGATTTGAAACTTGTTGGATATACTGATTCCAGTTTCCAATCAGATCATGATGATAGCAAAAGTGTATCGGGTTTTGTTTTATCCTGAATGGTGGAGCTATTTGCTGGAAAAGTTCAAGCAACATACAGTGGCAGATTCGGTGTGCGAGGCAGAGTACATCGCTGCATCAGATGCTGCGAAAGAAGCTGTGTGGCTGTGAAAGTTCATCTCCGAGCTTGGAGTGACACCTTCCATAGATGGACCAATCCTGTTGTACAGTGACAGCACTGGTGTCATAGCTCAAGCAAAGGAACCACGAGCACATCAGCGCACCAAGCACATACTGCACCGTTTCATCTTATTCGAGAGATTGTAGACCGAGGTGACATAAATCTTCAGAAGATTGATGGAAAGAAAAACCTAGATGACCCATTTACTAAAGCACTCAGCATCAAGGAGTTTGACAACTATAAGTTGAAGATGGGTATTAGATATGTAATGAGTGGCTTTAGGCTAAGTGGGAGTTTGTTGGGAATTGTATCCTAAAGCCAATCATTGATGATTGTGCTAATGTAAATTGTATATAAATTGATATATTAATAAAAGTTATTTGGCAGTTTATTCATTACAAGAACATCTTCTTAATACTCTGATTGTAATGAAGCTCTCAGGATCTTCCTTCACGATAAAGAGGATTTATCTTTGAAGGTCCTTAAAAGAGTTCGCAACTAAATGATATACTATGACAGGGCCATAGTACTATCAATTATAGGACGTTGTATATCATATTTGTTGGTTGTCCTCTTAACCAAGGAGTATAGAGATAATAGTATGACATACAGGTGGAAGTGTAGGAGTACATTTTATCGAATGACTCATTTCCGGATACTCTACTGTCAAGAGTTAATCCGAGAAGATATAGGTATAAGTATCCTTCAGACCTGAAGATCACAACCAATGGCTTACAAGAAACTCATTGTACTTAGGTGCGGACCACCTGGATTTCTAATCCAGCTACGAAAGGTTACTGGGTGCAGTCAAGTACTTGTGGTAGTCAGTTGTGGATCAAGATGGAATTTGACCTATCCCGTTAAAAGGAGAAATGCTTGTGTTTCAATTTAGCAAGACCTTGGCCAAGGCACTTCATGTGAAAGTCACATGATCACTAAAGTGAAATCACTTTATGGATTTGCTATTTAGAGTTGACAGGCTATTAAGCCATCCTTAGCATTTGTGTCAAGAGGATGAATTATACGGTAACTGTTCTTAGGGTTCTTGGAGTTTGCTCGGCAACTCTTCGACCTATCCGGACGTCGGGTTCCATTGCTAGATGGGCACATCGATTAGTATAGAAAGTTGTTTCTATGCTACCGGCTTAGGTTCGAACCTAGAGAGTCACACGCATAGAAGTTTCCTAGGATGATCTGTTTGCTGATCAACGATTAAGAATCGTATATGATTTAATTAATTAATTTGATTGATTGAATTATCTCAATTGGGTTAAGTACAAGTGAATAAGATTCAATTTGGTTTAAGTCCTTTAGAAGGACTAGTCAATTTCAAATATTGATTTGAAATTAGACTTGATTTGGATTTAAATAGATTCAGGACTAGCCAAATTTGATTTGGGCTTGGACCATGATCTATGTAGGTTCATCAAATAAATTTAATCAGATTAAACCATCACCTGAACCCAAACCTCTCGCATAAGGATCTCATATGATGAGATGGCTAAAATCTCATCTCATGAGAGATTAAATTCTCATGTAGATTTAATGCCTAACATTAATTTTCACCGAACGTCGAATTTAGCCACGACTCTTTGGTTTTCACCGAACGTCGGATTTAGCCACGTCTCTTTAGTTTTCACCGAACGTCAAAATTAAACCAAGCGCCGTGCCTTCAGCGTCTCTTCGCTTTTACCAAACGACATAATTCTTAATATCAGAATTCAATGTTAAGGCTAAATTGAGACTATAAATAGAGGGCATTCCCTCACCAGAATCATAGAACAACAATACACGATATGTCGTGGATTGTAATTCTAAAAAGGTTATAAAAAAAATTTCTGGTGATTCTGGTGTTAGCGGAAGCGTGGTGGATCTTAGAGGAAGATTCAAGTGTGAGGATTCAAGATCAGCAAAGCTGTTTTTCCGCGAGCTAGCACTCCCAGAAATCCAATCATTCGGGGCTTCGCGTGGATGATACTAGAGGCCGGCGATTGAACGACTGCAGAGCAATAAGGATTTACCTACTGTTCTTAAGGTAAGCGATCTGATCCCTAGATCTTAAGGCAGGCTTCAAGATAAGTAGTATGACTAGTCATCTTGAAGATCAAGATATGATCTTGATATTTTTATTTATATGCATATTTTGGATCAATCGATTCTATATACAAGGCAAAGATATGATCTTGATGCATGTTAGATAGATTAGTATGTAATCTTTAAAATTCGCAATGATAATTGTTATCAAAATTTTAAAATATGCATGCCTCGGGGATTGTTTCTCCCTACAGAAGGGTGGTGCTTCTGCTTGGTGGGAGAGAGTGCAGAGTAGGCGGTTAAGAGAAGTGAGACAACCCGTGCGAACATGGATCCGCATGAAGCAACTAATGAAAGGTGAGTTTCTTCCCCTGATTATGAACAGATACTTTTCCAACAGTACCAACGATATCGCCAAGGGTTGCAAACCGTCCACGAATATACTGCTGAATTTATGCGATTAGCTGAGCGCAATGATTTGAGGGAAAGTGAGGGGCAACAAGTGGCTAGGTATGTTGATGGATTAAAGTTGTAGATCAGAGATAAAATTGGGGTCACAGTATTGAGGAGCATGTGTGAGGCTAAAAATATACCTTACGAGCTGAACTTATGCTGAACGATAAGAACACCTGATTTGATGGTGGTGGGCGTAGATATGGCTTTGATAGGGCTGAACGTAGTGGAACCAGTAGGGTGGTTGATGATAAAGAGAAGAGTGCTTCAGAGAAGCCGAATAGTAGTGGTGAGAAGAAGAATGAAAGGGCTATGGAGAAGCGGCCGATGGAATCTAAGGAAGGCCAGAAGCAATCCAACCCATATGCAAAACCCATCCTAGGAAAGTGTCACCGTTGCAATCAACCGGGCATAGATCCAATGAGTGCCCAAGTCGAAGAGCTGTCATATGTTAGAGCGAGAAGAGGAGGATATTTGTTGTGATCCTAATGGGGATGAAGAGTACTTTAGGGAGGATTATGAAGAGCATGAGCCCTCATATGTGATCAGGAGGCTCATGTTAACGCCAAAACAGGAAGATAGCACTCAACGCCACCAGTTGTTTCGTACCAGGTGCACGATTGGTGGAAGAATGTTTGATCTAATCGTGGATAGTGGGAGTAGCGAAAACATCATCAGCAGGCAGGTGGTTAGGAAATTACAGTTACCAGTAGATAAGCACCCTAATCTATATACCATTGGATGGATTAAGGCCGCTGAGAAGATTGATGTTCAGGAAAGGTGTAGGATGCCCTTTTCTATTGGGAAATATAGTGATGAAGTCTACTGTGACATAGTAGACATGGATGCTTGTCATCTTCTATTTGGGCGCCCATGGCAGTTTGATGTGGATGCCAAACATTCTGGCAAAGAGAACATCTATAGGTTAGTGAAGGATGGCAAGAGATACACACTATTACCTCTTAAAGTAACGCTATGTCCTAAAGGCTCTAAGCCTAAAGACGGTCTTTCCTATCCATTGTGAGCTCAGAGAAGGAAGTAGAGGAAGATATGAAGGAGACCAAGGAGGTGCATGCCTTGGTGGTGAAGAATATACTGAAAGTAGAGGAGGAGATTGTTGACGAAGTTCCTGAGGTAGTGAAGGGGGTGTTAGAAGAATTCAAGGAAGTGACTCCAGATGACTTACCTGAGGGGCTTCCTCTTTGAGAGACATACAGTACCAGATCAATTTGGTGCCGGGGGCAAGCCTTCCTAACTTACCACATTACAGGATGAGCCCCAATGAAACGAAATCCTTTAGGAGAAGGTTCAAGAATTGCTAGACAAAGGCTTCATCAGGGACAGCCTGAGTCCATGTGCTGTACCAGCCCTGCTCACTCCCAAGAAGGATGGGAGCTGGAGGATGTGTGTTGATAGTAGGGCTATCAACAGGATTACCATTGGGTATAAGTTCCCAATGCCCCGTATTGAAGACATGCTTGACAGGTTGAGTGGGGCAGTCATCTTTTCTAAGATAGACTTGAGGAGCGGATATCACCAGATTAGAGTGAGGCCAGGCGATGAATGGAAGACTGCCTTCAAGACAAAGGAAGGATTATATGAATGGCTAGTGATGACGTTCGGTCTCAGCAACGCACCTAGCACCTTCATGCGTGTTATGAATCAGGTACTTAAACCCTTTATTGGCAAATTCATGGTAGTATACTTTGATGATATATTGATTTATAGCAAGTCTGAGAATGAGCACATTGACCACTTGAGGAGTGTATTGGTTGTATTGAAGGAGCATAAATTATATGTTAATTTGAAAAAGTGTATGTTTATGTCTAAAAGGCTATTGTTTCTGGGGTTTGTGGTAAGTGGTGACGACATTATTGTGGATGAAGGGAAAGTGAAAGCCATTAAAGAGTAGCATAATCCCAAAACTGTGACTGAGTTGAGAAGCTTCTTGGGATTGGCCAGTTTTTACAGGCGCTTTATCAGGCATTTTAGTACCATTGCTGCTCCTTTGACAGAGTGTCTGAAGAAAGGGAAGTCTAATTGGAGTGAAGAAGCTGAAGCCGGGTTTGCCCTTTTGAAAGAGAAGTTGTGTAGTGCCCCTGTGTTGGCATTACCTGACTTTGATAAGTTGTTCACAGTTGATTGTGATGCTAGCGGAGTAGGAATTGAGCTGTACTCTCCTAGGAAAAGAGACCAATCACTTTCTATAGCGAAAAGCTCTATGATGCTAGAAGAAACTGGTCCACCTATGACAAGGAGTTCTATTCGGTGGTAAGAGCATTAAGAGTGTGGGAACATTATTTAGTGGGTAAGGAATTTTTTTATATTCGGATTGTGGGGCTTTGAAGCACTTGAGTAATCAAAACAGGATTAGTAAGGATATGCATGCTAGATGGATCTAGTTTTTGCAAAGGTTTCCTTCAAACTAATGCATAAGTCTGGAACCCAAAATAGAGTTGCGGACGCTCTAAGCAGGAGGGCAGATGTGTTAACTATGATTAGTGCTGAGGTTATGGGTTTGAACAGATGAAGGAATTGTATGCTGGAGACAGTGATTTTGGTGAGATCTGGGGCAAGTGTGGTAGTAGGGAACCCTGTAGGGATTACCATGTATATGAGGGTTATTTGATGAAGGGCAATCAACTATGTATTCCTCAATCCTCTTTAAGGGAGAAGTTAATCAGGGACTTGCATGGAGGAGGATTGGCAGATCTGGGAAGGGATAAGACCCTTGCAGCTGTAGCTGAACGATATTTTTAGCCTCAGTTGAGGAAGGAGGTGTACAAGATTGTTCAGAGGTGCTATACTTGTCAAACATCCCAGGGACATTCTCAAAGTACTGGGTTATATACACCCTTTTCAGTACTTGAGAATATTTGGGAGGACCTTTCTATGGACTTTGTCCTGGGTTTGCCTCGTACCCAATGAGGTGCTGACTCTGTTTTTGTAGTGGTTGACAGGTTCTCCAAGATGGCTCACTTCATTCCTTGTAGGAAGACTTCAGATGCCCATGCCATTGCCAAACTTTTTTCCGGGAGGTCGTGAGATTGCATGGAGTACCCAGATCCATCACATCCGATAGAGACACCAAATTCCTCAGCTATTTTGGAAGACATTGTGGTACATGTTTGATTCCACCTTGAATTATAGCAGCACGACGCACCCACAGACAGATGGACAAACAGAAGCTACCAATAGGACTTTAGGGAATCTCATCAGAAGTATTTGTGGAGAAAAACCACGATAATGGGATTTGTGTTTGCCACAGGCGGAGTTCGCCTACAAAAATTTCGTCCATCGAACCACAGGAAGATTCTCATTCTCCATCGTTTATACCAAAGTACCACAACATGCACTATATTTGTAAAGCTTCCAAAGCTGGCTGAGTACAGCATACCGGCTAAACACATGGCAGAGCATTGGCAAAGCACTTCAGAAGAGGTCAAAGTAAAGATTGAGAAAGCCAACGCCAAGTATAAGGAAGTGGCTGACAGAAGACGAAGGAACAACTCTTTGAGGTAGGGGATCAGGTGATGGTCTTTCTCAGGAAAGAGCGGATTCCCATGGGTACTTATAACAAGTTACGACCACCAAAGTATGGACCTTACAAGATTGTCTAAAAGATCAACGATAATGCTTATGTTGTTGATCTTCCTGCGACTATCGCGATTTCGAGGACTTTCAATGTGGCAGATTTACATCTATTCTTTTCGGACAATACACCTCTATATCCAGATGAGAACTCGGGGTCGAGTTCTTCGCAGGAGGGAGAGAATGATGCAAACATGGTTGCAATGAGATATATGGACAAGTTGGACGCATGAAAAGCAGTCAAACCGAAGCAAGGACGAAGAGAAGTTGTTTGAGAGCAAGGCTAGTTAGTTTCCTAAATTATTTTATTTCCTATAGCTTTTTAGTTTTCTAAATTATTTTATTTCCTATAACTTTTAGTTTCCTAAATTATTTTATTTCCTATAGACTATAAATAGTTGTTTTAGGATTTTTGAGATGGGGATCAATTTTATTAAAAGTTGAAAATTCATCTTGAGAGATGTTTTCTCTGAATCGCTTGCGAGTGATTGTTATCTTGGAGTTCAGTCATTGTTATTGAATTCTTGTTTATTCCAACGCTTTCGCACTGCGTCATATCCCTTCTTTGTTTTATTCGTATCAAATTATTACTTCATATCATCAGTATATCTTTTAGCCTATATATATATATATATCATTATGTCATTCTCTAAATTTATTTTTAATTAATATTTTTTATATATTTAAAAATAATATTATTTTTTATTCTATTTTTTCTTATATTAACATACCTAACATTTTATTTCTATAATATATTATTATAATATAATATTAAAATAAACTTATATAAAATAATAGGTCTATAATATATTATAATAAAACAAATATTATTATTATAAAAATCATATAATGATACAAATAATAATATAATATAATAATTGATAAGTTATTTTTATTATATATAAATATAAAATATTAAAACCAATAATTTATAACTTAAAAATATTTTAGTAGTAGCTTTGTAGTATAATAATTAGATAATAAAATATCATGTAATGTCAACTATAGCCATTACTAAACACTTTCTTATTTTAGTTACAAAAAGACATTAAAATTTAACAACACTAATCACATGGCCCATGCATTGTACGGATTACTTTTATAGTCTGTTGTATTTTTTTAAAAGAAAATTCCCATCAAATTAAATTAAAGGAATGAGCCCATGAAATTATATGATATGATGGACTGCAGCAAGAGACTCTGGGTTGCTTTTACACTCTGTTCTAATCTCTTTTAGGTTTTCCCATCA